>CM057965.1:3058694-3227784 GCA_030142095.1 Rubus idaeus | reverse complement strand
ATATGGTTTTGTGAAGTACTTCTCTGAAATGTACTACTTATGGTCAATTCAGACAATTCTGATCATCTTGGTCACTTGGTGTTTGCAATTTTGTACTACCACCACTTGACATGAATCACATGATTAATTCATGAACATGAATAAGAACCTCTCTTTACACATGCAATCATGCATCATCTACACTTGGATCATATGCTTTTCACATCTAGTTATTTAGTTAAGCATGGGATTCACACTCATCATCTTCTTGGAGTTTTCTCTGAAATTTCAGCTCCAAACTAGCAATTGCAATTAATTGTTTATCTCATATAAGATATTGCTTAAATACTACACTGCCTAGTCAGAGAGTGCTGTCACTGATTTTGGAGCTTCCTTCCTAAACTAAATGATGATATAATGATCCAGCTTTTCTTGTGTCCCCTGTCTTACCTACCTATCTACAGTTGTACACCAACACCACATTTTGTCTTCTTCCAATTTGAAGTAGCTAGATCTAAGTTAATCTTGAGCTCATATCTGTATTGTCTACTTGTTTACAAGCCTTATTTTGTTTGTGCAATGTCTTCATCAACAAAGATAGATGCCCATGCATACACCTTTTGCGGTTTGGTAAAATACACATGATTGTGTGTTAGGATATTAATATCTATTAACAAATGTAATGTATTAGAAGTTAGAACACTATCATCTGATAGCCACGTAAATTGCTAGTCCACCACAAATGTGGCACAATGTGATCCAATTCCAGTTACTCTAAACAAACAGAGTCAGAAGACCACTCTCGGTTTCTTCTTCATTTTTGTCAAATTTGGTAGCTGCTGACCTTTTCAAAGTGTCACTAAATACTTAAAAAAATGCCCAAATGTATTGGAATTGGACTCAAACTCCCTCATCGGCTGCCAATTTTGGCGGGTGTGTATCCTTGTTCTTGTTCTTATTCAATCACTAGTGCAGTTGGGTCTGTTCCCAATCTAGCAAAAGTACTAAGCAAGTGGAGCAGTGGAGGTAGAGCGCCTCGGCGTTTGGTGTTGGGCCTTGGCGCCTCATTTTGGGCCCAGTTGATGAACATGTCTGGCGCTGTTGGCGGCAAAGCTTTCACTGCCTCTGCGAGGCTGAAGAGTGGTCCTTCCTTTGAAGAGGTAGTATTTCAATTCATAATTGGGGGTAAAGTTTTATTCTTTATCGTCTCTTTATTGATTTGGTTTCTGGGTTTTCTCCAATTTTGGATTTTGATGATGGATAGGTGCTGTTTTGATTCTGGGAATTCAATTTTTTTTGTATGAGATTATAGGTTATGTCTGAAAGAGTAAAAGCTTTAGTCTTTTATGATATTGGGCTTTGCTTCTCAAACCCTTTTCTGCAAATGTAGCTATAAGTATTATGAATTCATAATTATTACATATTGGTTGGTGTTCTGAGTTTTTGTAATTCTATTTGCCATGCCTAATTTCCTTATGGTTTTGTGTCCAATTATAGATATTGAAGAATGTGGACTGGCCGGAGCAGATTCCATACAAGCCGGAGGATTTCCAGCGCTATGATGAGTAAAGCCTCTAACTTTTTCTTTTACATTTTTTTGTTAATGTGCTTGAAAGTTCAGCTTAACACTGGGAGGGTTTAACTTTGATAAGTTCTCAAACTAGAAGTTGATTTCATCAGGTCATCAGATACATTGTTTTATGAGAGTCCGCGCTTTGTGACACATATTGATGATCCAGCCATTGCGGCACTGACCAAGTACTATTCTAAGGTGTTTCCTCCTAGCAACAGTCCAGGAGTAAGCATGCTGGACATGTGTAGCAGTTGGGTGAGATTTTTAAGTTATAGTGTGAGCGTTGTTTTGTATTTTACATTTTGCATCTTTTAGGAGTAATAATCTGGGATTGATGTTATATCTAGGTCAGTCACTTTCCACCAGGATACAAGCAAGAGCGTATAGTTGGAATGGGAATGAATGAAGAAGAGCTCAAGGCGAATCCGGTACTTCTTTTTTGGGTTATTCATGTAGACTAACTATTCTGATGATGCATCCATGGGCAGTTAGTTGCTCATTTCAGAATCTACACATGTCGACACTCGAACTGTTTTCCTTACTTGCAATGCTCGTAGCCCTTGACTGGGAGTTCTCTTGCAGTATTGTTGTTGATGCCTAAATTAATGGGTTTATAACTTTATACTGAACCCAAGTCATGTAGAGTAAATACCCTATAAATGTTAACCTGTTCTAATTAAGAATAGAGTATGCTTGGACCAGTTTCTGATGATAAGTAACATGCCAATTCTTAAGTAAAAGATAAAATATGTACATAAACTCTCAGAGCCCGGAGATCTGTATGAAGTTGCAAAAGTATGGTGAAACTTGTGCGTCTTCTTTTTCATTATCCATGCCTCCATGGTGGTTAATGACTATTGATAGCACATGTATAGTGATATGAGAATATCCTCAATGATTAAAACTTTTGTAGGTTTTGACAGAGTACGTTGTTCAAGACTTGAATGTCAACCCTAAACTTCCCTTTGAAGATAATTCTTTTGACGTGATAACTAATGTGGTAAGTGCATCTTCTGCCATCGTTATTGTTTATCATCTTCTGAATAGAATTTGTGCAAGTGGTGTATACTTTTGTATGATGATGTTCTTTACTGCTCTTAGATCTAAATAAAATTTCACAATGTTGCAGGTTAGTGTTGATTATATAAACAAGCCTATCGATGTTTTCAAGGAAATGTGCCGGATTCTTAAGCCGGGCGGCCTTGCTATAATCAGGTGAAACTACCTTCTCCTTTTAATTATATATGCTGTCATCTCAAACTTAAAACAAATTTGAAATCACCCCTTAGGATCTCATAAGGGCTTTTACAGACGGAGAAGTGCTTCAGATTGCCTCTGTTGTTTTTCTTAATCTATCTGGTCTCTCTTCTCAACCAAATCCAACTCACTGACAATGCCTAAAAACAGCTTTTCCAACCGATGTTTTTGGACTAAAGCAATCTCAATATGGACCTCAACTGGTGATGCTGATCATGGTTTGATTGTTGGGTC
Organism: Rubus idaeus; assembly: GCA_030142095.1. Lineage (NCBI taxonomy): Eukaryota > Viridiplantae > Streptophyta > Magnoliopsida > Rosales > Rosaceae > Rubus > Rubus idaeus. The sequence continues at coordinate 3,224,741 of CM057965.1, read as the reverse complement.
ATACTTCCACTATGCTGGAGGATTTGAACCTCCTCAGGTAAATTAATGCCTTCTTTTTCCTTTGATTTCATTCCTTTATAACCACATATAAGTTCTCTTCAGTCTTCAGTTCTTCACACATATGAATCCTTAATTATTTAAGTGTCACGGTGCCAAGTATGTTAATAGTAGTGGCTTTGCCTTAAAAACCAAGTAGTATAGGTGACAAACCAGTAATCCATTGATTGCATGTAGTTTTGAAAACTGTGCTACTGTTTGCAGGGGGTGGATATATCTCCCAACCCTGGACGCTCAGATCCCATGTACATTGTATACTCTAGAAAGTTATCTGCGGTATAATTATAAATATCAAAGGTGAGGAACTTCTTGCTTTATTTTTTTTTATGCAAAAGAGAAAATGTTATTAATGAATGAAAATTAATTCATAGTCATCGTAAGCAAAAAGAGTTCATAGTTACTGAACTTGGCAAATGCTCTTGTTCACTGTCTCCAGCTACAAAATTCTCGATTTATCCAACAGAGGCAGTTTGAGAGTTGTGTTTGTAGGAAACTGATAGTACTTTTAATGTAAGCGCTTGTGTTAGAAGTTCCTTGTGGAAAATACAAATGCTTCTTGTGGAAAATACAAATGCTTCTTGAGCAACTCACTGTTTAATTTATTCTCCATTGTTTTATAATCACAAATAATTATTGGAGACTTGAAACCTTGATGTTGTGAAAGCTGGTCTCAATAGTCGGTGAGGTCTGTGCATCAAAAAGCCACAATTAGCACCACGGAATCAGAAGCATCTAATACTTCTACTACTAGAAAAAAAAGCTGAGGAATGAGATTCTATTCTCAATTTCACTACCTGTCCATATATCCATCCATTCATGAATAGAAAAATAAAGAACAGAGGAATATAAATTACACTACAAAACGCTATTTATGACAAAGACACATTAAATCAAACAAAAGGATAAGACCATTAGACCAGTGATGTCACCATTGGGCTGTGTTTGCCAACATCCCCAAACCCTAAACCCAACCCTGCTTGTAACGGCGGAAGAGCTCCTCCGTTTGGGCATTCTTGAAGGCGCTGCAGGCAACAACATAGACCCAGATGAGAACCACCACCGCTACGATGAGAATCACGTTGGCTCTTCTCCATTCTTTTCTCAGGTTCCCTAGTAAACCAGCCCTACAAGAGTTGCAATTGTAGCACAGTATGTTTTGGTCATTGTTCCACAGAAAACAGTCTTGGTCTGCTGAGGGGTTTACTGGGTTTATCCACAGATTTGGGTTCACATAATTGTAGCCACAAGCTGTTGGAGGTTTACAGCATCCTGACTGTAAAACAAGAACAATGTTATAATAATTAAGAAGGAACAAAAAGATAAAAGGGTAAAGGAAAAAAAAAAACCCACCTAATTTTGTCACTATATGAATCTAATGCTGGCAAGCATAATTTGTTCTTTATCATCTTCTTCCATTGTGACCCCAATTATGGGTATTTGGAGTACTTTAATTTAGTCTACCTTCCATGATTTCTATAATAATTCAGAAGCAATTGTCATCCGGTAGAGTAAAGTTTGTGTCTTCTTTTTCCATTTAATTCATGGACCACATTGGAAGGTAGATAGGGGGCATTAGTGTTGGCTCTATACTAGAACCCAATTGGTGGGTCCTAATCACTAGACTTCTAGTCCTGTTTTACCGCATTTGAATTTCTGGGAATTTCTGGTTTTAACATGTAGTCATCTAGTTCACAATGTGACATAAAGTTATCAAGGAACTAAAGACCTGTTGGGAACTTGGGATGTACCAGATTAAAGAAGAGTCTTTTATCTTTTATAACTTCCTGTGTGTGAAAAGGGTAAAAAGTTGCAATCTTTTTCATCAAAACAGTAATTAAATCAATAATCATTAATCACAGTCAAAATCATCTTCAAAAAGATTGATATTCACCATTTTAAGCAAATAAACAGATAAAACAGAGGAATTAAGAACTTGTTTGGAACTAAAAACCTCATACGAAAGTAATCACACAATGTGGTATTTGGGAAAGTTATGAAGGAACTAAAGACCTGTTTGGATGCACAAAAAAGAAGATCCCTTTATTCTTCTAAATTAAGCACTATCAAGTTATCAACTCCTTTTGTCAAAAAGGTGAAAAGTTGCGTTCTTTAATTTTCATCGAAACAGTCGATAATCATCTTCAAAAGCATTAAATTATAGGGAAACGGAGAAATGAAATTAAGAACTTGCCTGAAGAGGAGAAATGCGAGCCGCAAAGAACTGATCAGCCGTGATGTAATTCTGAGTAAGCTTAGGACAAGTATCAGAATCAGCCAAACAGACCCTTATCTTCTGCCAATTCCCGGAATCAGTAACGTAATCTCTAAGCCACTTGGAAAACTCATCAAGCCGGTATTCCCTGTAGGCCCTACCGGGCACGGCGTAGCTTCCGTCAGGCTTGGTCACGGTGAAAGCGAAGATAAGCACCACAAGTAGAAGAATTAAGAGGGCGGCCATACAGAAGAGGTAGAGAGCAAGAAGGCCCTGTTTGTTGAAGTAAGCGCCGATGAAGCCGGAGAGGGAGACGAGGAGGATGAGGACGCCGAGGACGAAGACCGGCCACCGGAACAAGCGGATGCACTCATTGTCGGGCTTGGAGGCCAGCCATATGCCGGAGGCCATTATGGGGATGGAGCACATGAGGGCCATGAAGTTGAGGATTGCGGTTATTTTGTTGCTCACTCCCATGGTGGTAAGGTTAAGGTTGGTGGAGAAGAGGGTTTGTGTTTGCTTTGCTTTGTTCTTGCTTTGTTTTGGTGTGAAGGAACTTGGGTTTATATATGCGTTTTATGCTTGGAGTGAACCTATTTTTGTGTGCATATTGGGAGGGGTTCTTGTAACTTTGTAAGAAGTGTTAAGTGGTGCGATCTTATTGGCCAAGCCATATATTATTGTCTTATTGTTACAAAATAAGGTATAATCATGCAAAAATCTCGAAAATAAAGCATGATTTGTAGTTCGAGTGGAGAAGAGACTATACTATAAACTATTTGATGCTGAAAAGACAATCAATGGAGGGCTATGATCGCAAAACAAATACACAGTAAAATTGATCTCTCTCAATTTTGTAGTACTATACGAGTAATATAATGTCTTACAAATTCTACGTGTTAAATTGTATGTATGAATAATTTAATTAAAGTTCGACCATAATAAAAATTTAAACTAATTACATTGTATCAAAAATTTGAACTTATCACTTCATATTCAATCGATTATGTGTTGGATGCTTGAAAATCTCTTTCTATTACACTTTCAAATAGCCGCCACTTGTATGGTTAATCATGTGCTTTCCCATAGTAATGGTAATATTGTATTAGTAAAGTGCCATCTTTCAAATCAAAAGTGTTACTCATGACTAAATGATCATGATGACTTATAGATATTATGGAATACAAATACATCACAACCTCCCCAACTACAAAAGGCTTGCGGATAAAGGAAAGAAATTGCATAAAAGCTTTGATCCGTATCCATATCAGAATTTTTAAAGTTCACATTCCGTTGAAATTAGCCGAGATGAAACCGCGTTTGTCAAAAGTGATTCTACCACGCAAGCGAAAGCGCTTCCACCTACGTGATCCCGGCGCAAGCCACGCGTCGCCTGGATTTGATAGGTCCTCGGAAACATAAAGACCCGCTTCCCAAGTCCTAAGTTCAGGACTGTGTTTGGCAACAAGTACAGGACTAAAACCGTCATTATAAAACGAACGTTTAACTTTCCCGCGCGTTATCAAACTCTTAAAACCCTCCCAAAACCCACAATCGGCCAATCCAATTCTACGGAGTTACAGAGAGCGAGCGAAAATGGAGCAATGGGTTCCACTCTTTGACATCTTCTTGAACTCTCCGACGCCCGAATCGGAAGCATCGACGTGGTTGAAGCAATCCTTCAGTGCCTCATCAGCAACCACGGCGCCGATCACTACAGGCTCTTTCCTCTCCTTGCTAATGAAACCATTGGACACAATCGATACTTCTACCGGAGCTCCGTGCACAAACAGGTGATGGGTCGAACCCCAATTTGTTTTTAGATGCGTCTCTATTGATTTGGGTGCTGATAGTCTGATACTGAATTTTGCAGGGTGATGTTTCTACAGACTCTACCGAATATGGTACAGGCGAGGGTTTTATCGTTTCTTGCTTTGGACCGTCAGATGTTTTGTGGCAGGGACTTGGCTAAGCTGGCCGGGAACGTTTTGAGTGGCACTCAGGGGATTGATTTTTGGGTCCAGAAAGCTGCACGCAACCTGCTCGATGTAATGTCTGAGTCAAATTTTGAGTGGATTTCTTGCTTGAGTTTGGATTCTGGTGAGGAGGAGGAGGAGGAGGAGGAAGATGAGTTTGACTCCTTGCCGGATTGGCTTAAGGATTCTGCGGCTGAGAGTGATTCTATTCTACCATGGCTGCCTATATCGGCTGAGGAATTGAATTTGAGGACAGTGAGTGGTACTTGTGAAAATGATGATGCTTCATTGAGTCAAGTTGGAGGGGATGAAGACGAGGATATGGATGATGTTGTGGAGGAAATGAATATTGATTCTCCAACAAGTGTTCATCTTGAACTTGAAATTCAAGAAAAGGCAATTAGTTTGAAGGAGCAGGTTGTGAATTTTCAATCAACTTCTAAGACTGTGGGATTAGCAAATGAAATTCGGGAACTTTGCTTGGAAAAAGGAGGAGATTCTTTCGCGGTGTTGGGTCTGATTGGACCTTGGTTGGCTGATGATGAGACTGCTTCCGTTCTACTTTCTCATCTAACTAGTGGAAGTGAGGAAGAGCTTACTTGGCCAAGCCAGGTTCTGTGCTCGATCATCCTTCCCAAGTTGTTGGTTCTTGAGGAACCAGCTTCTCGTGTGCTAATGGCTGCAACAGTGGACTACTGCAAGCTACATCAAAGGGCCGCTGAGTATGCACTCTTATTTCCACTGATTCTCCGACAGGAAGGCATCAACAACCCTATGTATGATGTGATCACAAGGGTCATCAAGGAAAGCTTGCACCCAGCTCATGTCTCATCTTTCTGTCAGAAGCTGCTGTGCGGAGAAAAAGATGAGAGGAGAGTCATCTGTCTTCCTTGCCACAAGTATCTGATAACTGATAAAATGGTATGGACAGAATCATTGTTTAGCCTGCTCCAAAGCATTTTGAATCATAACATTCATTTTACACAGAGTTCAGTTGACCATATTGTCCACCAGGTTCAGCAATTGGCTGAAAATTTTTCCAACTCTCTGAAATTTGGTAACTTTTTGTTATGTTTAGTTACAAAATGCTCTCCATTCTTGAAGCCTCACAAGCCTATGTTGACTAAAGTAGTTGAGCAAAACAAAACCTTCCTAACTAAATCTATATTATGTAAATTAGCTGGCTTGTAGCCTTTGTTAATTGTAACTCTTTGGAAGAGTTTTGGTGCTGTGATCCTGTGTCTGTCTTTGAGAATGTGCATGTGGAACATGTTATAACCTATTTGAAGACTGTTATTTTGTTTCTCCTTAAAAAAAATGATATATATATATATACGAGTTAGCTAGTAGCATTTGGTTTTTCTTTAGATTTGACCATGTACAGCACTGGTTTTTTTCTTTAGTTTTTTTTTACCTTGTACAACAAATCAGAATCAATTCATGAAAGAGAGATAACAAAACATATATTGCTTCCTCTTGAAAGCATAAGAAATACTATTTTATAGAAATAGTGCTTCTCTCACCAGGAAGTCTTTCTTTTTCTTAGATTAGTAATGTAGATGACATAATAACTTTATAAGAACAAAACCAAAAATACGACTTATATGATTGAGAAACAGAAAATTTATGCGACTGGCACTTTTAGGTAAGGAAACCATTGTTCCCACTGGCCATTTGTTTCATGGATTCGAATCTGGGGCCCTTGTCAGAAAACTTTGTGGTGGCATAAAGCTTCAGGTAATCTTGAAAACGGAAGCGATTGGGGTACAAGAGTTTGGGAGCTGGAGAGATAAGGGCATCTCCGGCAGGATTATAGAAGGTAGCAATGGAGAGTCTGCTTCCATTCTTGTCTGCCAAGACACGGTGCAATGTACTTTTGTACCTTCCATTACTCAACACTTCCAGTTGGTCACCTGTGTTCACAAAGATGGTGTTGTTCTTGGATGGTGGAATTGCAACCCATTTTCCATCTTTGAAGAATTCGAGACCAGGAACTTGGTCGTCTTGGAGCAAGAGTATGATCCCACCAGCATCAGTATGCTCTCGAAGTCCTCTCACAAGTTCTGGCTGAGAACACTGAGGGTATTTTGCAACTTTTGTCCCCACAGAAGGACCCTTGCTACCTGCAAATGCTTCCTTAATGTCGTCCCTCTCCAAACCAAGATTCTCACACATGAGCTCCGAAAGTTTCTCTGCCAGGTTAATCAGCTGAGCTATGTACTCATTCATTGTTTTGCTGCATTTCATGCATAAAAGTCAGTATACATGTTTGGAATTTAAGTGTCAGCTTATAGTTCATAAGTTATGATGGATAATTGACTTACCATAGATCCTCTGAGATGTTTGGAATTGCTTCAATATTAGACGTGGGGCGATGCCAGACGAAAAAGGTGGTTTCCCAGTCTTTGTCAGAGGTACCATCTTTCTCTAAGCTTTTAGCTATCTCTGACTGATAAAAGCTCTCTTTCAAATTTTCTTCATAGTGTGCATTTACCAATTGCTTCACTTTATCCATCAGTTTTTTGTTGATTCCGTGGTTCTCAATCTGCAAACATTAAGCAAATATTAGTTCTGCAATAGACATCCATTTAGAGAAAGAGAAAAAAAAAAATAGTGATCCTCTTTACTTGAAAGAAGCCCCATTGCTCGCAAGCTTGGTGCAGAAGAGCCATTGTTTTGCTCCTCTCTTCACCATTGATCTCACCAAAGTCTATCACAGGGATCTCCATTTCCTTCGTTCTCTCTTATCCTGATGTAGAAAATAGGTAAATGCAATGCAGTATTTATAGGCCCAGAAATTACTGTGCTTACTAATATTATATTAGATGTGGTAGTTACAGAATATTAACCTTGTTCAAAGGAGAATTGCTTGGGCAATACATTTGATCTACTGTATTTTATATCTTCTGATAAACAATTCAGTCAAGATCTCTCTAGTAAAACCGAGGTTTTGTTTCATAACTGCTTTGCAAGAAAAACTTTCCCTGATTAACTTTATCCCCCTTTTAATTTGCCATCGTGCATCACTCATTGTCCTTGACTCCTTGACTTCTTGTGTTGAAATGCGTCTGCCTAGTGGGCTTTTTATTATTATATGCATATTTTTGTTCAACGCTTATTCTGGTCAGCTGTTTTGTGTTTGTAATTCCTCAGTTTAAACAAAACCAGGGGCAGTTTGAGTGTGACATACTGATATTGAATGAATTGGCATTCAACCGGGCAAATAAAAACTGTGGGGAGAAACTCTGCCAGTGGGCGCTTAACTTCTAGCATACTGACCTTGATCAAGAAACGGTTTAGTTAGTTAACCTTTGTGATTGTGCAGTATGTCATGTTTTATTGGGTCTAGAATATGATGTCCTTAAGTATATTTTTATGTAATAGATTATTAGCCTGTTAGTTTGGGCTCTTTTTTAATTTGATTTTATATGTATACACATCTCAATGCCATTTTTTTAACAAGGATCTAAGTTAAGTTGCTTGAGGACTTGCAAATCCACAGACAGATCTGACATTATAAAGAGAATCTACTGAATTGCGCCTTAAAAAATACAACGAAGACCATTCCCAAGAATGCATCAAAGAACAGCCCTTGCTTCGTTGAAGGTACTAGAACCGAAGCAGATACAAGTAACTTGGTCTACTTTGATTCGAGGGGAGGGGTCCGTCTAGGCAAGAGATAGAGTTATCATAAAATAATACTTGAAAAAAAAAAGTGAAATTTTTGTTGAGTGAATTATATTTCACCCATGATTAACGGAATAATTTTATTTTGGTATCCAATGTTTAGAAATTAGAACGTAGTCATGTACGATCTATTTCTATCACTAAATCAGTGCAGGAAGCACCAATTCCCGCTGCCGCGGTTGCGCCACAGCCGGCGTAAAAAAGATTCAGAGAATCCACAGAGGACAAGCAACGTATATATTGACCATGGACCTGCATTGCCCATCATGCGCCGTCAGCACACCCAACAAGGACCCTTCGTCCTACTCCTACACACGTGCAGCCAAGGAAAGCACCGTTTATCTACCCACTGACAAGCTTAGCTTGCTAAAAGCGTAAAACGTACATTGTGGTGAAATACACGCGCATGCGTTCCGCGCGGGATTTAGCGGCACCTGAAGGCTGAGTCCCACACCTTGCTTGCTTCGGAGGACAAGTTTGTACTTTCACATAAGCAGCTCCCTCCGTCTCCACTCAACTGAATTTCTTTTTTTTCTTTTTTCCCTCTCGTTCGTTCCCTCAAATCCAGAATCTCTCGCTCGGAGAAATCTAAACGGAAAATCCAAAACGACGGCGTACGAACGGCGTCACTGTGTGCCACACAGTCTAGGCCTCTGCAATGAGGCTCCGACCTACTACGGTACTCCCACTGCTGTTTCTCTGCTTCGTTTCTATTCCTTGGCTCGAATTCCCACTTGCGGCCTCCGCCGAGTCGAACGAGTCGAACTCGGTGGCGGAGGAGATCAATGCCGAGTCGGACAAATCCTCGCGCGCGGCGAGATCCACTAACGACAGCTTCGCTGACATGATTGATCGGGCTCTGGAGCGGGAATTCCCTGAGAATGAGCAAAATCAAGGTTCTTATATCAGACCTTGAATTTCTCGCTTTGCATTTTCTTTTTAGTCTTTAAAATTTCTTTGGTGATTGAACTAGGAGATTGGATTTTAAATTTCCGGTCTTTGGCATTGCATTGCTTCAATTTCATGCATTGTTACCAAGTCTGTTTGGTTATGGAAAATTTGGATTCTTATGGAGCTGCTAAGTTCAGATTTATTTTCTGATGAAGAAAGTGGATATCGTTACGTAAAATTTGAAGCATTTAGTTTGTGGAGATGATTCTCTAAATTGTGTCTTCTTGTGCAGCCGCCGATGCTGGCAGCTTCAATAATAGCGTTAATGAACAGCAGGTAGGTGCAAAGCTCAGCTGACATTTGTGATTTTAGAGTAGTGTGCTGTTAATGCATGTGTTTGATGATTTCAAACCAAAAAGGAGAATGTTCATGTAACTGGTGTGTTTCCGTGAGCGCTTTCGCATAATCCTTGGCCTGCATTTTGAAGATGCAATTTTGTTTATTAGGCGACTCTGGAGACCGTTGCTAGAGTTAAGTCCAAGAAAAATGACAGCAAGGAGGAGAAGTATGTGCTTCTATCTCGTGAACAGAAGACCGAATATGTTAATTTCGATTTATTGCACGTGGTTGTAAATATCGGAATAGTAATACATGAAGTGAGTTCGCTGACATCTTTGTGATCCTTGGGTTAGGTCCTTTCAATTTCATGATGTATTCCATCTGGAGAATGAGAATGGAGCAGAAGATATGCCAACACTAATAGATCGCAAGGTATATCTGCTACCTGTCATTGGTTCACAATATATTTTTACTGTTGTGTAATGTAGAAAAGTAACATAGAAAATACGTGCATATACGATGATATAGATGATTTTTATATAGTGCCGATGACATAAAAGCACACCTTATTTACAACGTCTTGTGCTTGAAGTTGATATTTTTTGACATGCTGTTTTTTTCTTTTTCTTTTTTATCAGGACAATGTTTTTGTTATATCCAATCTCAAGTCAAAATATCCTGTGCTGCAACTGGACTTGAGGTCAGCTTACAACTTTTTTTGTTGTTGTTGTTCCGATTGCCATTTCATATATAAGTGACAGAAATTGTTGGTTGATATATTCTCTTCACGTTACAGACTGATATCAGATCTGGTAGTTGTCATCGTCTCTGCAACATGTGGTGGCATTGCCTTCGCCTGTGCTGGACAACCTGTCTGTCCTCTATCACCTCCTTTTGCTTTGTTCATACTGAACATCTTTTGAAGATTGGGATTTATTTTTTATCTTTCTTTCTTTTTTTCATATTGAATGCGGGGATAAGTCCTTCTCATTTGTACATAGTTTTTTCTTTGCTTTTAGATCCGCTTATTGTCCAAAAATTTATCTCCTTTTACTTTTGTATTTTTTCAGGTTATTACTGGATACTTACTAGCAGGATCTGCCATTGGACCTGGAGGCTTGAGTTTTGTCAGTGAAATGGTGCAAGTATGTTGTCTTTATGCCTATACTGCCTGACTGATTCTTTGTTTTGAGCTTCCCCTAGTGACCGTTTCTTCAAGATTATGGTTTTAGTTGTTCCATTAGCAGATTCAAAATCATGAGTACTCATGTTCCATATACTAGTTCGGTCTTTTGCAGTTCATTTTTGGTGGAGCTATAATTTTCTTGCCATTCTTTGTCATTATGATGTTTTAAACCGCTGACTGTTCACGCACAATTTCAACACGCTATACATTTCCAATTAAGTGCGCAAATATGCATAAAAACTGTAATAAGCTTCTTGGTGTTTGGTTTCTTTCTTTGTTGTTTTCGAAAAGAATGCAAGAATGGGAATACATGGGTATACTACTGCTACATACACTTGACGATTATAGTTGTCATATAATTTATTCTTTATTGACATTTTTAGAGCTTCATTCGTATCACTTTCATTTTCTTATTAAAACATGCATGCAGGTTGAGACAGTGGCTCAGTTTGGGGTGATATTTCTTCTTTTTGCATTGGGCCTGGAATTCTCAGCTACTAAGGTTGGCATGCAACCTTAATGTTGCAGTATACTTTTGGAATCTTGTTTTTCAATTAATTTAGGTCATGATACTACCCTCTCCTCTTCAAGTTTCCAGCTTCGGGTTGTTCGAGCGGTGGCTGTTCTGGGAGGTTTACTGCAGACTTTCCTATTTATGTGCTTGTGTGGAGTAATAGCCTCAGTAAGTCTAGCATTTTAATCAACGCAACTTATCTAATGTGGAAAGAATGCTTGAAAAAAATTATCAAGTTGGACTTCATGTGTATCCATTTGGACTCCCAATTATCATACTTGAACTGGGAATATAACACACAAGTATGGGAATTTTCATTATGATTGTTTCTACTATCTCCATTTTTTTCCCTACTGCTTCCAATGGATTCTAATGCTGCACGGCTGCATATTATTTCCAGTTATGTGGTGGGCGACCTTCTGAAGGGGTATTTGTTGGTGCATTTCTTTCTATGTCTTCAACAGCAGTGGTAACTCTCTTTGCACTGATATCTGTATATTTTCTTTTTTTATTACCTTGGGGAAAATATATGAATTAATTACCTGTTAAATTTGTAATTCTTGTGAACGGGTTGTGGTCGTCTTCATCTAGCTTATGGGACACTAGAACTACTTCAAAATAGTTTATATAGGCATGCATGGAGTTTTGTTTTTCTTATATAAGAAGGGTGATGCTGATATGTAATCGCATGGATTGTTGGTAGTAGGATATATATGTATATATTCATATATATATATATATATATATATATATATTCCTTTCTAGATATTGAAAGATCAACATTTGCTTGTTAATCTCATCTTCTTTGTTCTGCAGGTTTTGAAATTCTTGATGGAAAGAAATAGTATTAATGCTCTTCATGGTCAAGTTACAGTTGGCACTCTTATAATGCAGGTTGTGATACCATGTATAAATTTCTCAGTTTGCAGCATCATCACTGCTAAGCTTTTGCTACCTAGTATTATAAAAAAACTAGTAAAAAATTGTACCTATGATTTCTCACTGTTTCAAAACTGTCAATTACTAGGACTGTGCTGTGGGTTTGCTATTTGCTCTGCTTCCAGTTCTTGGTGGTACTTCTGGCATTCTTCAAGGAGTAATATCCATGACCAAATCGTAAGTATAGATCATTATAAGGCATCCTGTTATACAGGTGTATGTAATTGAAATTGGTGATAAGTGCTTCTGTCTAATGCATAAACAACTCAATACCTTCTATCATGTTTTCATGCATATGCTTGCCTATTTGAATTAGTGCACAAGTGTCTTGTCTCAATTCACATACTCATTTAATTATTACAGGTTGGTGGTCTTGCTTACATTTTTGGCCACATTATCAATATTATCACGTTCTTGTGTACCATGGTTCCTTAAGCTTATGATAAGCCTATCTTCTCAGGTATTGACAAGTCTTCATTTTGATGGACTTTGATGCTGTAACATTACAGATTATGTTACAGAAAAAAAAATTGAGAAAAAAAATTTGTGTGCAGACTAATGAACTCTATCAATTGGCATCAGTGGCATTCTGCTTATTTGTCGCTTGGGTTTGTCTCGTTTCCTACTTTTAACATCTTCCATTTTATAGGACATACATAATTGCAGTTAATATGCATTCGGATCTATCTAATACCTCCCAGCAGATACGAATATAATACATGCATTTTTATGTCATTTCAGTGTAGTGATAAGCTGGGTTTAAGTCTTGAACTCGGTTCCTTTGCGGCAGGGGTGATGATATCAACAACTGATCTTGGTCAACATACACTTGAACAAGTAAGATATTTTTGTTCATTTTTGTACTTGACAAGTTTTGAGGTGCCTGATTTAAGTTTTTTTTTTTTCCTTCATGTTCTCTCCCTTCCTCGTATGCTTCAATTTCTAGTATATGTTTCACATAAGACTTTACCTATCATTGGGATACTAATGTACTAATGTATTAAGACTTTCATGTTAGGAACAAGTGAATGTTTGAGAGAGCCAGTAAAGAATGCAAACCTTCCAAATTGTTTCTATTTGAGAAATTTTTCAAAAATGAATCAGGAGTAAAAAAATTCAGCAGCTGAATAGAAACTGAACAACTATTAAAAAATGTAATCATTCTTGAGTTTCTAAAATATAGAATGTGATTCTTCCAGGTGAATGTACATAAAGTTGAATTTTCCTTGCCAATTGTCATAATGTTTCAATTGAAGGCACTAATCTTCACACGTGTTTCTGTTCTTCTTTGTGGTTTTTGTCATGCAGGTTGAGCCCATTCGCAATTTCTTTGCTGCTCTTTTTCTCGCTAGCATTGGGATGCTAATAAATGTTCAATTCCTTTGGAATCATGTTGATATTTTATTAGCAGCTGTTATATTGGTAATCGTTGTAAAAACTGTAGTTGTTGCTATTGTTGTCAAGGGATTTGGATACAACAACAAGACTTCCCTTCTTGTAAGATTTCAAAAATTGCTAATAGATCTATTTATTTCATACATTTTATTGACAGAGGGGTCTCACGTTATCCCATATGTGTAGGTTGGAATGTCTTTGGCACAAATCGGAGAATTTGCTTTTGTTTTACTAAGCCGCGCTTCTAATCTTCATCTTGTTGAGGTGTGCGTTACCTGTAAATTGTCCTTCTAAGAATTTTGTTCTAGATAGCAGCTAATTTCTTTACATTTCCCACTTAGTCTAAGGAATTAACTAAAGCATAATATGAGCTTTTATTGTAACTGAAGGTTTTATCACTAATGCAGGGTAAACTATATCTACTGCTTCTAGGCACAACAGCTCTTAGTCTGGTACGTGAGAAATTTATTATATGTTAGTTATCATTTGTGGCACTGTTTGAAATTAGTGTTCTCAATCTTCCTTTTTGCTGATACTCCTGTGTCTCTGTCAAGTCGTTTTCATTTTGCTATGTTGGAAAATTTTGATTTTTGTATTGTACTACTGCAGGTCACTACACCATTGCTGTTCAAGATGATTCCTGCTGTTGTTCATCTTGGAGTGTTGTTGCGGTGGCTCTCCCCTGATAGCTTAAGTGAGGTAATGATCTGCACCTAATATTTCATGAATTTTCACCGTGGGTAAATGTGTGCCTTTACAGTTGTGCATAATTCTTATTGAAGCAAATGTATTGAGGTATCTTGAATATGGTTTCTTCTCCCAGATTGGCTTTAAAGGAGACAGTTTTCGCTCAGATGGTGCTAAGCGTATTGCTTTCTTGGTCCGGGAATCTCATCATTCACAATGTTAAATAAAACATTGGCCGGAAAATTGCAATGTTCAGCCTTTGGGGTTGTTATACTCTGAAGGACAGGTATCTAATAGTGCAGAGGTCGACTGACTGAAAAGTCTGTATACTGCAAAGCTCTTCAACTGCTGCCTACTTTCCATGCATCTTACTGACAGAGCAAGACTGAATCATATAAATACTAATTGAGACCAGGAAAAAGACAGCATGGAACTTTTCTCTTGTAAATTAGTATATATTTTGTAATGTAAATTATCCCCTTGCGCCCCTCTTGAGGTCGATAATTTTTGTTTTGTTTTTGCCGATTTTGCCTGCGTTTGTTTCCCCTAGTTGAAGATCAGTGTTGTTCCGATCTAAAATGTATCATGGATTCGTTCTTGTAATACTACCACAGTTCTCTTTTCCTCTCTGTTAGGATTTTCTTTTTGTTTCAAAAATTTGTTGCAAATGTATAAACACTGATTTTTGAAGGGAATAGACAGATAGATGGCTTTATAGGAAATGACATCACATGCTTGTATATATTTTTTTGGTTCATGAGTCATGACATCTTTCTCCTCGTGTTATCACTTCATGTTTGTCCTCCTCATATCACCGTCACACTAGCTTGTATGTATGATGTATCATGCATTGCTTCTTAATTCCTTGAATCACAGAGAAAAGGAAATTGTAACCTATGATACAAGTGTGACTGTTGTTCAATATTTAGAAATCACATTGGAAGCAAAATAGATTCCCCGTCTGTACATGAAGTTTTTTTTTTAATTTTGTTATTTTTTAAAGAAAAAAAAATGAGATTCACTATATCAAGGCATTTTGGCACAACTCAAAATTTCAACCCTAGGTGAAAACCTAATTTTCGTAAAAATGTGAGGTTCCTAAAACTCTTATTAGATATTTGAATATTTGATAAATATATAGTATTATATATATATGTGCCGATGTAATTGACGTGTTGAAAATTATGGTTTAATTAGTAATACTTAGACTTTGATAAATTTGTGCTAGGTACAAAAGAGAGTATGAAAATTAGACAGAGCCACAAATTAAGAAAAATAAAATGTAACCTCACTGATAATTACAGGTAACATAAAGTAGTAATAATTGTAGGTTTCTGAACCTTAAAGAAATCCCAAACAAAGTTGACCTACATATGAAAGCAGAAAGTTGATTAATTAGCCATGCATAACGGACCATATTAAAGATGATCAAGGGCATCGATCGACAAGTTTAAATGGTATTTTTATTTTTTAAACATATGAGGACCTCTCATATACGCAAACATGTGACCGTTTTAGGAACTGCAGCAGTATCGATCTACAATATGCACACAGAGTCGCGTACGTACAGATTGAATAATCAATTAAGGGGATGAAAACGTAAAAAACTAAAAATCATGAAATTAACGACTAATTAAAGATAGAGATAGTCGTATTAATTCAAGGGCAATTTCTCCATCAGAAAACTAAGATAGTGAGTAATCCACGTTTAACGTACGTAATGGCGTACTGCTATAGATTGTTCACTAGCTCTTAATTACTTAGTACGCAAATCTTAATTAATTGGGGGTTACGTAATAATTAAGAAGCTGATCGATGATCACCATCACGTAATCAATATATTATATATGTATGAATGTCTTAATTGAATGCATAATTATTGCTCAAACAAAAAATTAATTGCTCAAAAATTGCATGCATAATTTATTTTATTTTTTTCCATGCATGATGACTGATCGAATGGCATCATAGTATCATACTAGATTATGCGGCTATATATATATCATGACCTAGATTATCATTAGTTTTTGAAATATGGGTTTGATCGCAGCGATTGTGGTTTAAGTTTAATGTCTAAATTGACTCAAATAATCAATGAATAAACAAGATTAACCAAGAAAATGAATCAATCAGCTAGTTGAAATATATATATAGGCCAATGAAAATGACAATATTACAAGTTGAAGCTAGCTGATGTCATTTACTATGCAGTTGAGCTAACAATACAATGACATCAATATTATGACATAAATGATAAATGTGTATATACATATAGATCTGGAAATAGCTAGGTCTCTTAAAGATAAATGAAACTTGTACGCATGCATCTGCTTGCTATAAGAAACAAAGTCCTATCCTCCACAAGATTCATGTGAATATTAATATGTGGGTTTCGATTGGGTAACGTTCCAAATAATTGGACAACGCACAGAGATAGTTGCAGGTAAAGAAGACAAAAACATTGTTTGTTGAGACGTCCCTGTAATTTAAAAGTGATAATAAATATGACAATCGTATCAGACAACTGCAGACATACAAACACAAAAGATCCAAGTAATTCTACAATATTAGTACCAATTTGCCAGTACATATATTCTTTTTCTTTACACAGTATTAAAAAAGTATGAGACTTGTTTCTTAATTTCTTTGGCTAAGCAAGTCCCAGATGTGTTTGATATATATATATATATATATATATATATATATATTAATACATATATGTATACACATCACACATACAAATTCTAATTATCGAAATTAATTAATTAATTTATGTACGTATGTAGAGTGCACATTTAAAAGAGTTCGACTCTCACAGTTTTTTTTCTTGAGCTTTTGTTTCTTTTTTGTATTGGAAAAAGACGGATTTGTGAACTTGTAATTTAATCTCTCAAGTCCCACTATACTTGTACAATGAAACCCCACTGGAACTTCTAGGTAGCTCTTTTAATGGAATTGACAGAAAGATACAAAATCTATGAACTGTTAACTTTACTAGACATGATCAGGAATTCATGATCGAAACTCCTAGAACGATACTGTGTTTTCTTTTGAGCTTGTGGACTAGATTCATTTCTTCCTTATCCTAAAAGTAATATATGCATGTGTCAGCTGTGTTTGTCACACAATTAAATTGATAACACTTTGTCTTTCTGATTGATCTTAATTACATGTATATATATATATATGTATGGATATGGATTTTCTGGAGGTCAATCCAAAACCCTAAATTTTGCTACATGCCGTCAAGACAGCAGAAAATTGTCCAACATTTAACTAAAACAAAACTAATTGTTGTCATGGAATTGAAATATCTCATAGCTAGACTGGTTTTAGCTAGACTTTGAAATATTCAGACATTCGGAGTCTTGGGTCTTGGGAATGTTTTCAAAACAAATTAACAAGTTCTGCTTTCTGTCATATTCCTATTTCCTAGTCTTTTTTTTTTCTGCACCAGTGCATCTTTGTATATTACATGTATATTGAATTTGGACTTCAATTTCCTCATTGTATAATATTAATTGACTTCAAAAAGTCAAGAACTACGTTTTGTGAATTTGTGATATGATGGACCACCCAGTAAATTATCTTGGTGAAGCTACACAGAAATCACTGAATGCACAATTTCTCTGCTCTTAGAATAGGGCCTAAAATATAGGACTAGAACAGTGTCCCAATTTTTGTTTTTTAGGTCCCGATTCAGAATTTTGTAATGTATTTTCATTATGGTAATTTGGCATTTGCCAAAAGCCTGTAAGGTCTCTATCTGGGTATTTATTCAACGTTCCCTAATAATTAATCATGTACGTACCGAACGTACCAGTAAGCTTTCACAACTGCTAAGCGTTCCCTAGCTAGCTATAGCTATAAGTCAATAACCCTCTGCTGCTAAAATTTGAAGTAAGAAGTGGAATGCTCCTAAATTTCACAAATACTAGCTAGATCTTACTTCTTATTTATTAATTGCATCCACACAAACTTGTGCAGGTTAATTATGAATCAATTAAAGTCTAAAACTTTGTCCAAAAAGAAAAAATTAAAGTCTAAAACAGTAATTATGTCATAATTAAAAATTGATTGTACAATGTTGATGCTAATTCTAGTTGTCACTTGTCACACCTGTCATTTTTAGGAGGTGACTGATTATCTCTGTTAAAAATAACAAAGAAATAATGTTGCTTGTCATTTCGGAAACTTACTATAGCTAGTTAGTCACATGATTAAAATAAACCAAGTGAACAGAAAGCCCCCAATAAGGCAATAATGGTTAGATATCCAATTTCAGTACTTCTTGAACTAGTGATGAGGAAGATGCATGCCATTAATTATACATTTATACTTAACGGTTATATATCCTTAAAGAAATGCTTAGACTTTAGAGATATATGTTGTCTTTCCTCACTTGAAGAAAGATTCAAATAAGAAGAACAAATGATTAATTAATTAGTCTAAATAGTTCTATCTCTAAAATATTAGAAATGACCACGAAGAGCGCCGAAGAGGTACCAATAATTGTAACATGTAATTAACAAAATTAATACATGCATGGTTAATTAGCACAGGCACCATTAATTTAGTCATTTAGATATATATATATTTCATAATATCTAGCTAGCTAGCTAGTTAAACTACTTTCATAATTAAGTCATGGATACATGATCTGTTTATTCAAGAGAAATAAGACAGAAAAGGAAGAAAAAGAAAATTTAAGAACAAATACTAACTACATATTATAAGTAAAAGTGCCCATGAATTAATAATATATATGTTCCTTGATCGTCTTCAGCTAACTAGCTATATATATATAGCTAGCCTTCTTGGGTTAACGTACGTCAAAAATGATCTTCATGATTACTATAATTCTGGGATCAAGTAACACTAATAGGTCCAATATTGAGGAGAGGGCCTCCTGTTGGGGATGAGGACGACGATGATGATCTATTTTGTTCCAAATTGATAGGCCTAACCGGCGCAGCAAGCGTGAGCTCTAGATGATCATCAGGTACTACAGATGATGATGGAATATTACTAGTGCTGGGTTTTGATGATGAAGCTGCATTTGAATATTTCAGCTGGGAATCGATCAACCCGTAAATCCATACAGGCATAGCGTGATCACGAGCCCGATCATGATGATGTGAATTGCCTAAAGGAGGAGTACTACTGCTGTAGTCAGCTGGTTTTTGTTGATTATCTGATGGTTTTAGATTTTGTGCTGCTGAGGTAGTACTAGTACTAAGTTGAAGCTGAATATTATGCTGGTGAGGGCTTGTCGGATTGATATTAACACATTGAGTAGGAGCCGGATCAATACTACTTGGCTTGGATTGAGTATTATTGCTGCTGCTTCCAAACTGTGACAAATACAATAGCATACGAAAAATTCAATTAGCTAGTTCCTATATATTTAAGATAAAGTCAATTAATTAAGCTAATTAAAGAATTAGTTCCTATATATATAGTTAATTAATTACCATATCGAAGAGGCTTGAACGACGCTTCTTCTTGGTGAGGGTGGCTTGCCTGAGAAAATACTTCTGAGCATGGCTAGCAACTTGGGTTGGTGTTCTTGTGGTCACATAGTTCCTAGAGATGCCTCTCCAGTCACCCTTCCCTAACTTCTCAAGCCCCATCAGAAATGTTCTGTGTTCCTCTTCTGTCCACGGAACTCCTAGGATACATAGAAACGGGTTCATAACTAGAAACTTAATTGATACGAACATAGAAGAAAACACAAATTATAGCTAATATTAATGAAGAAAACTCAAAAAAGAAAAATTTAAGGAGAAAGTGAGTACCCTTTTTCCTGTCTTGGGCACGGCATATGAGACCGTCGGAGAGATAACCGATGGAGGCTTTATGACGATCAGAATTTTCATTATTATCTATGGAAATTCTAGAAGAAGATGGGGATGAGGATGAGGCTGAAGATGTGGGCAAGCAATCCATGCTAAAGCTTTTCTTCATCATCATGTTCATGGAATTAAAAGAAGATATTGAAGAAGACATATGATAATCATGATGATGAAGTTGAACCCCAAAGAGCCTAAATCCATTACTAGTAGTACCAGCAAAACCAGTAGTGGAAGTGCCTCTGAAATTTGTACAGGTCCTTGAATTGTGGCCTATGTTTCCACAATGTGAGCACTTTCTGCCCATTTCTGAAGAGACAATATATTAGCACTACTACCTCGATCCTTTACTAAATTCACTCACACTATTAACGGCCGACACCCCCACAATTCCAAACCCAATGAAAAGTTCAGAGAGACAGAGAGAGGAGAAATGGGAATATGTAGAGAGATAGATACAGAGGTAGCTAATATGTTTGGTGGTATATAACTATATATGATATGATGATGGGGGAGGTGGGGTTTATGAAAATGGATGCACACCAAGAGAAGATGATTGGATGGACTTTGTTTATTGTTGGATATTTTCCAACTTGGGTTCTAAACAAAAGAATTACTAGTACTATACTACTATATAACTACCTCTCTCCCTCTCTCTCTCATCGAAAAAGAATCTTATCTTATACAGGAAAGCTTTGTCCTCTGGAGTTTGTAGCATACTACGTACATGAATGAGTTGGGGACCCTTTTACATTGTTTAGTTTCCTTTTTCATATAGGCCACCAATTAATTAGTATTTCCATATATAATTAGTAAATAGGTACTTAATTCGTATCTAAGTGATTGTATAAAGAATTATGTATTTCCCCTTAGTGGTATGTACTAGATAGGAGAGAAAGAAATCTGCCAATATCTTGGAATTAAGTAGGTAGGTGAGAAATATAAGAGGAAAATTAAGACATTTGGAACTTGATATTAATCAACCAATATTTCAGTTTCATAGGAACTTCATACTTGGGAGCAATAACTTCAACGATGTATTAGTTACGTACATTAATTTATTACTTACTCATATTCAAAAATATATATATGAATTCATGTACTAAATTCATAGCTTCCATCAAAATTTAAGAAAGTTAGGTTCTTTCTGATAGGTCAACAGAAAAATATGCCTAAATCAATGCATGATTAAGACTTCAACTAAGGTACGTTTTCAGGGAATTAGAAACCAAAATGTACTCTTGCATTCAACCATTCAAAATTTCAAATCAGTGGACTATATGCATGCTCAAAACAAATTAATCATTATCACCATATCTGTATCATTGCTAGTAATCGATCGAAATTGCTCCCAAACTATGACCCTATCATCAATTAGGTATTTAATTTCCTATCATCAATTAGGGATTTAATTTCTAGATTGGTAGCACGTAAACTTGTATTTAGTCGGCGGCTGATTATCAATATATCTATATCAGTTTCTTAAGTCCTACCTAACTCTTTATCCTTGAAAGAATGAGACACTGTTTGACATGTCATACTTAATCGATCATATCACCTATTTTTATTAATTAGTAAGCTAGTTTCTTAATCTATTGTATATTGCTAATGACTTTATTTATACACAAAATTATAGAATCCCCAGTTTGATTAAAGGGAAGGAGAATAGAGTATATTCCCTTTCTCATATTTTGGTAAACCAATGCATATGTATGTACTTCTAAATCTAGATAGGGACTGAGATATAACATATATATTGGATATATACGTACACCGGTACACGTACATCTCTCACCCACCCACTTCTGTTTTACTTAGTAATCTTATTATTGTGAACATACATGGGGGCCAACTTGAATAGTTGTTAAGGGTCTCAATTAAGCTATGATTTAGCTAGTTGGAAAATTTAATTGATCCAATTAATGTATTAGGAAGCCTAGTTGAAAATTGTTTAGTCTTTTCTATGTCTGAACCAGGAAACACTTCCATATATTTGGCATTATTACACGAAGGAATCTTCCCTAGTATGAAACGAGAGGATAATGGTCCTTGAAAAGTTTTCTATTCTTGTTTGACTAAGTACAATTATAAGTCACTTGCTTAGGATTTTTTAATAGAAATTTAAGATCGAGAGAAGTTGATAACCCTAGCTTGATATTAATAATAATTTATGAGAGAAGTTGATGATATACCTTAATCAATTTATAATATATAGTAGTTTCTGAAAGAAGTTGATATCCTTTACCTAATAATGCTTAGTTTTTCCAATCTCATACAGGTCATTTTATTAAGATTAATTTAATTAGTAAACTTTAATCATTGAGGCCTCTAAATGGCATTTGAGCTGCACCCATTAAAGGATTTAAAGGTTTTTAGTTTAAAACATTTTGCTATGCCAAAACTCGATGCTTGCATGATTATTACAGGACCCGGATAAATTGATAGTTCAGTATATTAAAAATGCCATTAAAATCAAAGTGACTGAATTAATTTGATTAAATGTTATTGGCTTATTGCATGGTGATAATCAATTCTCACCTTTTGTTAAGCTGGAGATACTGTGTTCTCCATTTTTAATGGAATAGCCGGATAGGGATAGAAAGACAAAGCTGGTAGAGCACTACTGGTTGAGCATTTTAAATTGCCAAAGGGTATATATATAGGGTGGTTTGGGGGCTATAGCCTATGAGCTAGCTGCAAGAATTGCTGAGCTTGAGATAATCTTCAACTGAAAATGACTCCAACATCTTATACATGCAAATTCAAAAGAAGGTAATATTAATACAAGTACCAAGTTGCAAACAGATGAAGTACTGTTAAAGATTTAAAGCATACATATGATTCTTTCCAACTTTAACTATAATCTTTGGTGTACTTGCTAAATCAATTATTTTCTTTTTAAAGTATCTATAAAAACTTTGATGAAGATTGATTAGAAACCATTTTCTTTCCCATAATTGCTTCAGCACCAACTCAAAAGGCATCAACTTTACAAACAACAAATGGCCATAAGTGTACCATCAGCCTGAGTTTGCTGAAGTACTTAAAAAGCACTCCATCAATCTAAAGAATAATTAAGCCACTCATGATCATCAACTTTCAAATTACATGTGACACTTTATAGTAGCCAATTGTAATCACAAATTCACAATTATCCAATGCAATTCTATCTTGTCGGGGTCTCAAAAGTCATACAAATATATGTAAAGGAAATAGAGAGAATAATATTTGAAAAACCCTAGCTGCCATTGATAGGTAACGTGGCAAAGGCATCGTACAATGGAATTAGTTCAAATAAGGAAAAAAGTTGAAAGAACGGACAAGGTTGAAACATGGGTCATGATCAAATCTAAGGATCTTAACTGCTCATTATTATTTAGGAACTGAGCACTTGCCTTTAAATCTCATTTTCATATCATATTGATTATTGCATTAGTTGTACAAAGCCATTATTAGTGCTAAACATTACATCACATGCCCTAATCCAGTAGTAGAACTGCAATTAAAGTAGAGGAATATACAATGTACAAGCACTCAGCATCTTTCTGTATAAAATATAATTTCATATCAGCAGTCACAAAAGAAAAGGAGAGGAACTGATGGTATATATTAATATCATTAATTGTCAATTGCTTATTATGTTAATCTACTAGTACAACTATTTTGTGGAGGGGGAATGATGGTAATAGTTGGAGAAAGAACATTAATTGGTAGTGCTTAAAGTCTATCAATTTTATTGAACAGACACTAAGATTTTATTATCCTTTATTTTTATTCTATATTTTCCTGCTACCATAGAATAGCATTTGATTTTTGAAGTAGTGTCCTCTTAGCTACACAAGGAGGTACCCTGTTCTTTTTCTGAATCATTGCTTCCAAGTCAAAGTTTAAGAAAGAATCTTTTTGTGCAGATGAGGAAACTTGGAAATTCCAACCATTTGGACCGCACTGAAAAAGTTTTATCATTCTTAAGATTTAACAAAACCTTCGGTTTTGAAAATTTGAAGTCAATCCTAACACAGATCACAAGGAATTTTATCCTGAGCTGGTGGAATGAGTATCAGAAATTGTAGAAGAATGGTTCATATGGAATTCATACAAGTCTTCCTAGTACCACCCTAGAGTGTTCATATTTGCTCAGTATAAGAGAAGACGAAAAGTATTCAACAATGGATAGAAAGTTCTTTGATTAGTTTCAGTTCCTGACGCAACCGGGATGAAGTAGCCAATGGTCTGAAGATTGAACAGCTCTCATTTTGCTTTTATAATCCAAGTCAATATGCCCTTTAATGAACGTCAATTGATTCATTGCCGTTCTCTACAATCAAAATCACAAAGTAAACCATTGGACGTTGGGAGCTGAGAAATTTCAAAATAGTATGATAGAAGATTTTATGTGGATTGGCTTTTCAAAGAAGCAAACTTCTAGAGTCAATAATACTCAAAGACATTCAAAGTTTCTCCCAAATTTTAGTTACAAAATGATCTGATAGATGAGATGTCAGTGTCTTATGAAAAGGAAACTGAAAGTGAACCCAAATATAAACAGATGAGGTACCATATCAATTGAAATCTAGGATTTTGAAATTTAATTTAGTGCATGGAGCATTACTCTTCTAGTAGACTAGTACCATAACTTATTCAAGTAAGCACAAAGGATAAGAAAAATCCATCATGTAACTGAAAATGTAGAACAAACCAAATTTCTTGGATTTTCTCTGAATTTAGAGACCAACTTGTTTCAACAAACATGTGCTTCAAGGTCAATGTTAAGGGGAATCATAAAACTTAACGTATGTTCATTTTCATAACTTGAATGAAATTGCACAATTTAATTTACAAGAAATGTTCCACAAGCTGACAGAACTTAATACTTCTACAGTATGTTATGCATTTAAATTTTCTCTCTGTATTCCATCCTTTCACCAATGCAAGGATTCTTTCATCCAAAAATGAGAATTTTCACAGTATAGATCTTCACTACAGAGGAAATCAAAAGCTGCCTGGTAAGGTCCTCATATAGCATATCATCAACATCATCAGTTTTCGCAAAAGCAATAGCAGTTAGGTCACTGCAAAAAGAAGAAATAAAAACCACATTAACTGCCATTATTCAGAAGTTAATGTCTCGTTCTTTCTAGTTATGAAGGATGGATAGGATATTGGTGAAATATGATGCAGATAATGTTCTGTTGGTTTTTAGATGTAAATTATGTATACATGGATACCATTCAAGTTAGGGGCAAAAAGAGAGAATGTTATACATGATAAGTTTTCTTTCTTCTTTTCTAAAGAGAGCTGTTATAAAATTGTTTTCCTCCAAATAAATAAAATAACCTAGTACTTTTAAGAGCCATTCCAATGTCTGAATTTGCATATTCCACGTCTTTTTTCTTTGAAAGAGTCACGGATTGACTGCAACATGGAGCATACAGCAGGTATATGAGACAATTTATCATGCAGCTCCTGCAAAATGAATTTAGCTCCCTTGACCAACAATATAAAGTATAGATTTTAGACAGAGATGGTGAGGATGTGGTTGAATGTGATACCACTTCAGCAAGACGTTCTTCAAAACCACTGGAATTTGCATCAGCAGGCATGAATATCTTTTGGTAAGCTGTTCTAAGACTTCTGATCTAGATCCTTGCCAAAAGGTATAAGAGGTCTTTTAGAAGTGGAACTAAACATAATGAGATCAACAATTAACATAAATTGATTAACACAAACCTCTGCAGCTGTGAATCCATGACGCCGTAGACCCTCAAGGTTTAAACCACGGAGTTGAGCTCTTTCTCCTGCAACCATCATGTACTTTGGAACATCTTGTGCGATCTTTAGGCATATAACACAAGAATATAAAATCAAGATTGTACCGTGGGAACGTTAAAAACTATGTTGTGGCTACACCAATAAAATGTACTAGTACATATCAGCATATCTTCAGACCAAAAGAAATCAGCATTTAGCAAATAGAAACTGTATAGTGTGCGCTTCATGTTAATAGACACTGTTTCAAGTACTGGCAGCAAGGTAATAGTACATGAGCCATTTGGGCAAATTTCCTTGATAAATTAAGGATAGCGTATAATGACAGAGGTAAATGGTAAGGCTATGTCATACCACAGAGCCACCACCAATGAAAGCGAAAGAACCAACATGACAGAATTGATGAACAACAACAGCCCCTGCAGTGTGAGCATGATCCTACATTTGAAACACAACTATACATCAGGTACTCCAAGCAGGATAGATTTATCTTACATGAACTATCCCAAGTCAATTTGTGAGGTTTTTTAAAGCCAGAAAAACAGAGTAAGGTTGCATTTAGATATAGAAAATAAAGTACAAGGGATTTCCAATGATAACATTTTGGATTTGAAATAAGTGAACTAAGTACAATGTATGATTTGAATCGGTTAGTCAAAAACATCTCTTTATCCTGAAATTCGAAATGTCAAAAACCAAATAAAGCACAAGGGCTTACTTCCACCACAACATGGCCTGCTAGAAGGGTATTATTTGCAAAAATGATGTTGTTTCCAACCTTGCAATCGTGAGCAATATGGCAAGAGCCCATGATAAGATTGTTATTCCCAATAACCTGATTACATAAAGCTAGTCAAAGTATGAAACTTTATACACAGGTATAAGTGAAAAAGCTATGAGCATATCCACAAACTGTTGTATCACTAGACTTCGAAGATCGGTGGATTGAGGCATG
The DNA here is from genome assembly GCA_030142095.1 of Rubus idaeus. Classification (NCBI taxonomy): domain Eukaryota; kingdom Viridiplantae; phylum Streptophyta; class Magnoliopsida; order Rosales; family Rosaceae; genus Rubus; species Rubus idaeus. The sequence continues at coordinate 3,198,282 of CM057965.1, read as the reverse complement.
CTCTCTGATCTCATTGTTGTTCCCAACATCAAGGAAGCATTCATCCCCTGACTAACTCATAAAACACACACACATTAGTGAACATGCTCATGAAAATTCAGCATCCTATTAACTTTGTTACATACACAAACTGACCTTGTATTTCATGTCTTGGGATTTAACACCAACCACAGCATGGTGACCAATAACGTTATTGCATCCCAGCACAGTACGCCCCGGAAGATCATCACCAACAATGGCACCACTGCCTGACAAATTTTTCCCCACATTGAAAAGTTTAAAACTTGAAAACACGAAATGAAAGAGAAATCCAGATTGGAAAAAAAATCAACGATGCATTTATTCAAAACTCACGTCATCAAAACACAACTATCCCCAACTTCTGTACTTCCGAAAATATGGCTTCCGGGATGTAACCGGCAGCCATTTCCAACCTTCACGGACGACCCAATAGTACAAAAGGGTCCAACTGAAACACCCTGATCGTAAAAACCACAACCCACAACCACACACTGAGTTTCGTTCAAATTTGATTGAGAAGTGAAGCAAATTAAGTACCTCGCCGAGAACGGCATTGGGGTGAACGATTGCAGTGGGGTGAACGAAGCCATTAGAGGTGAGTGTGCTGCAGAAGCGTCGCAGAGATAGAGAGCTCACGCTGTTCTGCGCCGAGAATAGGCGCTTGCTGCTAACTCTGAATTGCGCACACATGGTGTTCGACCAGTGACCTCAGTCAGACTCGGACACTTGCCTTCTTTTCCTTTTAATCCTTCCCTGTTTGTAGCTTCTTTATTTTTTGGGCCCAAAATTTTACCACCCACTGCCAAATTTGGGTCGTCCAAATTTGAATGAGAGAATTATAGAGATTTTGAATTCCGGACCTCATGTAAATCAAGGTGTGTTTTGATACTAATGTTAGATATGTTTCAAAATTTGTTACGAAATAAACCGACAATGCATCCCAACAAATGAGATGAATAGAATGAAATTTCATCTTCAGTTTTATGGTATGGTATACAAGGAATTGATTACAGGCATCTAATCTCTCTTACAACTATATACTACAAAAAGTACATATTATGCTTCTTTTATTCTTTGAAGTACAGAAAATTGTATCGCTATCATTGTCTACAAAAGTGTATCACTAAGGATGATTAAAATTCATGGGAATGTCATCACCTTCCAAAATCCGAAGAACCTATATGAAAGAAGCCAAATAAACAAGAATGAGATTACAGTTAATTCTGGCAGAATTGAATTTGAAGAGGCAATGTATGCTAACTTCCACTGATACCTGAGACATTCGAGGCCTGGAATGAGGGTCTCGCCTGATGCACAAGGAAGCACATCGCAGCATGTTACTCACTTCTTGCTTCAAATAGCAGTTCCTTAACCGGGGGTCTATCAGTTCGTTAATGGCATTCTTTTCTAGCAAGGGTCGTGCCTGCTCGATCACCACACGCATGAACATAAGCAATCGCCAAAAGAAGATCATGTAAGATTAACGTATGATAATCTATCTTGAACTTTGTCCACTATATGATATGCTGTATAATCTCAAATTAGAGTTGCCTTTACTCATACATACCCATTCAGTGAGGCATTGCTGGCCTTTGGGCTTGTTTATGTCCATAGCTTTCCGTCCCGTAACAAGCTCCACGAGTACTACCCCAAAGGAATATACATCAGTCTTTTCTGTAATTTCTCCACTTTGAGCATATTCTGGAGCCAAGTAACTACATTAATAAAAGATTTCTCAGTTAGTAAAACGTTTTTATCAAGCTGTAATTTTATAATATGAACAAGTTTATTTTTTATTCAAGTTCAATGGTCTTACCCAAATGTTCCAATTACTCTTGTTTGCATCCCAATATCTCCATCTGGTTGCCACCTTGCTAGTCCAAAATCTCCAACCTAAATTCAGAAGTGGTGAACTGTCACTCCAAGTGATTCATGCCAGAGTTTTAAGCTTCATCCTTGGTGCACATACAATTTGACACAAAGAAAATACTCATACGAGGAGTGATTCATCAAAGGACAACATACAATTGATGAAAAGAGTTTTTGAATTTTGTAAGAGATGAGACATACCAATGGTTCAAAATCATGGGTCAGAAGGATATTGTTAGGTCGCATATCACGATGGACAATGCAACCTACTCTACACTCTTCATGAAGGTATCTCAACCCTCTAGCTGCTCCAACTGCAATTCTTTGTCGTGCAAACCATTTTAACGGACGTTGGTCTTTCCCTGCAAATTTTAGTAGTGCCATTAACTTCCTTGGCTACAGAAGTGAATACACCATAACTTGTATAAAGGTATTGAGAGCGATGCATACTGGCTATTGACATCAATCAGGGGTAGAGGAGAACCTACCATATAGATGAGAATCCAAAGAACCATTGCAGATATATTCATAAACTAGCAACCTTCTTCCATTCTCCACACAGAACCCAATCAGCATCACAACATTGCGATGTTGTGCACAGCTTAAGACCTCAACTTCTGAGCAGAATTCCTGATCTCCTTGAGAACTAGCCAACTTATATTGCTTGACAGCGACAACCTGACCATGTGGTAAGACGCCTCTGTGTACGGAGCCAAACCCACCTTCAGCCAAGAAATTTGCTTGAGAAAAACCACATGTAGCAAGTTCCAACTCTGCATATGTGAACCACCTAGGAGGATTCCCAAAGACAGGTGCCTTGTGCTGACATACAGAACACAATGGGGGAGGGCTAGAAGGTGAGTTTCTGGGTAGGGAAATTGCTTCACGTACACTTCTGCTCAAGTTCAAATCAAGCCTATAGTTCAAGACTCCAACATCAGGCTCTCGATTTAAATTAGCTAACTTATCCAGCAAGGCTCCATATGCTGAAATCAGAGACTTATCATACGGTCTCTCTGAACCTCGTGCCACATTTCTTGAAAATTCACCATCAGAACTTAGATAATCTGCCATCCAGGGCTGGCAATATGAACTCGAGAAATAAGGACTTGTCTTTTCATTATTAGCCTCATTGTCAGATTCATTCAAACTATCGTTTCCTTCAGTGGCATATGGAAATTCTTGCTTCAACCTCCCGAGAATTCCGGAATGCAAAAATGATTCAGTCCCCATATCTGAGCTTGATATAGAAGATGTTCCAATATCAGTCCCAGTCAGAGGTGACTCATGGTCAAAACTACTAGTAGGAGTCACAGGTGGCCCTCCACTCATATTCCACTGTTCAAACTTGGTCTTTATGTGTTTTGAAGAAGATTCTGGTCCAGACAATGTAGGGCAAGCCACTTCAGGTTCCATTTTTGGAGAATTAACCAAATTTAAGCGAAGAACCTTAGGCCCAGATCGTTTCATAATCACAACATTGCATTGCAGCTCTTCCATGCAGTATTTCTTTTCATATTTCAATTGTCTGCGCAAACATCATTCAAACAAAACTGATAAGTTGAACAGGCAGAAAGGGACGAAAACAATATTCTGGAGAAAAAGCTTTTTCTGCACCAAAAGTGATTGCTAAAGATTAACATTATGAATTCAACAAATGATGCCATTGTACGCTATCACACATCTAAAAAGCATGCCTTATAGGAAGAAGTCTTAAGCTATAGAATATGATACTAGAAATTAAGGTTGCATTTAATTTATTACTTGTCCAATATAACCCAGTTTGATTGAGCTTTCTTCGCTTCGGCAGCCACAACACCACATGGTGAGCCAGAGACAAGTTTTATCCTGATCTTTATCTGTAACAGAAAATATAGTGAGAGCAGATTAATATTAGATATGAAGCACAGAAGGACTAAACATTGGAAACCCCACTGATGCACTGACCTTCTCTGGATCATAAACATCTTGGAGCTGTAGCACCATTTGAGAGCATGAGTTCACTATCTCATCCTTATGATCTGAAATGGTTCCTGTGAGAGACCAATGGTGACTTCTGGTGCAATCGCTGGTAAATCTTGCAAAATCCCATACCCTATTACCTGATCATATGGTGTGTTCATCAACGATCTACTTTGGCCTCAAGAGTTCATAGAAATCCGAGCACAAAAAGAAGGGTAAAAATTCCATCAAACAAAAGAATCAGATACATCTTAGGCATAGTTCAACTTGGCTGTGGTTTCACTAAGTTTGAAACTTGTTAAAGTACTTCTGTCAAACATAACATGCCATGGATAAGGTCTTGAAATACCCAACAGGTAATTACAACAAAGTAGGAGATAACATACTGCCAATTCACTACAAAGTTCCTTGTACAGAACTTCCTTGTACAGAACTTCCTTGTGATTTTCATAGACACATGGGCGTGTCAAGGAACAATATCATCAAACGATCAATGAAACTAAACAAGTAACCATGAAACCTCTTATCAATCATTTGAAGAGCAAAAATTCCTTATCTAAGAACCAGGGTATTGCAACTTACTTGGATGATACATGCTAATTACCAAGTTGATGCTAATAACCATGCTAATTCTCATTAAAAGGCACTATATATTTTTCTTCAATTAAAAAAAAGACATGGATGATTACTTGATGTGTGTGAAGGAATGACCGCCAAAAGCTTAATGTAATCTCCAGGTTGCACAACATGAGTCAAAGCCCAGACCAGAGCAGTGTTCGGAATTTCCTTCAAAGCCTTAACAGCAACCACCACAACTTTCCCAGCCACCACTGAATTCCTCTTCTCTTTCATACTCAGCCAAGCAAGACACAAACTTTGCACCCTCAACACACCCCAAATTCAAAACCCATATCCCAATTCCAGAGTTTGTTCAAAACAGACAAAACCCAGAAGCAGAAAAACGTGCATTATCACTGTGAGAATCAGAAACCCCCAAATGAATGAGCTTTTCTCAGATGAAAAAAGCAACGCCAAAGTAGAAGAAGACGCGCACTGTCTTCAATGTTTGCTTTAACCAGTCACTGGCTCATTTCCGTTAAAGGACACGTCAAAGTCCCAAAACCATCTCTCACTCACTCTGTGTGACTCTACGAACACACTATAGAAGAACCTTTGGGATTAATGAAAAACAGAACAAATCAAGCACAAAGTTTTGGTCTTTCATGGAAATTGAGCCCAACTCTTTTGCATGTGGGATGCGTGTGAATGTTATAGAAGTTTTAAGCGAGAATTTGATCGAGTCTTTGGAGAGAGACAGCAGCAGGTGGCCGAAAGTTGGACTTTTTTTGTTGGTTGATTCTGATTTGGGCTCCACCATAATTACAAGGAAGAAGCGCCAAGAGGGTAAACCGATGAAACGACAAAAGAAATAGAGGGTTTTAGCTTAAAACGACACCGGCCATTTTGCCAGACCATATCTAGATCAATGATTGGAGCATTTCTTTCTTGCTCTCTCAAACTACTCTTAAATACTCTTGTTATCTGTAAATTGCATGTGGAAAAATATATATATATATATATATATATATATGTGTGTGTGTGAGGGAGATTGTGTAGTTTATTGTTTAGTGAATTGGTCAGTGGGGTTCTTATATATGATATTGATTAGTGTTTGTCTTTTAATAGTTTAACAAGGGATTATATCATATGAAATTTTCCATAAGTCACAACTACAAAGATATGGACTATATAATATGTTATTGTCTCCTCAATACCTCCTTTAATTGGCTTTTGATTTAGAGGAAAAGGATATATATGTTAGGTGAGATCGATATTTCATAGAGTACTAGGCTGTTAATCTTAATAGTACACTCAAGTAACAACGTTCCGGATTAGTGGTTTATACAAACAATATGACCCGTATGACATAACAACTTACTTAGCTCCTCGTTATTATTTTATCGACTTGTCTATTAATCCATAATACATCCATCTTTTGGAGAAAAAATAATAGGACAGAAGAAAGAAAGAAAATCCAAATTTAAAGTCGAAATCCACCTCCCTTTTCCTTTTATCCAAAGGAGCTTCAATACAAAAGTTATAGGATGCATTAACATTATCATATCGATCTCTTTTGCCTGATAAAGTGGCCTCTTGAGAAGATAGAGTTAGAAAACGATATATAGGAAGCAACAAAAATGCATGAGAAGTTACTTTGAGTCTTTGATCTTGATGGTCATCAAATCAATCAAGAGTCAAAGACCTAATCAGTGGAGGCCTAAACTTTCAGCTTTAAGTAATGAGTCGATGAAGAAGAAGGTACATATATATAATAATATTCTAAAAGGCGGTAGGCGGTAAGCGGGCGATGATCCGCAACTTAGCGCCTAGCCTAAATGAGGACTGAGCAGGGAATAAGCAATTTTTTTTTTCATTTAATTCATAAAAACATATGTAAAATATATTTTAATATTTGAATTTAGTCAAATATGAATAAATTATTCAACATAGATCCTCTGGGACCTACTTCTAAAAGAAATTTTACTGAAAATTTAGCATAACTTCCTCTAAAAATGAATAACCCGACCTATAAATCAACAACAAACATACACTTCTAATTCAAAACACACCCTTAACTGTTGGAGTCTCGTGCTCCCTACAATACAACAAGTCCACAATAACATAGTTCAAATGTACTACTCTCATAACAAAAGTCTCTAATAAAAGTAAATCGGGTAAGAGGAGACCGGTAGTGATGGTGGTGTCTGGTGTCACCGACGGCGGACGCAGGATGTCGAGCTGGGATCAGAGGAGACCGGTGACTCTATGAGAGATTGAGATTGAGAGATGAGATGAGAGATGAGAGGAGGAGTCGAGAGAGGTTGATGACTGCCAGAGAGAGATGAGAGATTGAGAGAGGAGTCGAGTGCTAAGAGGAGATTACTCAGATTAGAGATTGAGATCGATGACTTCGATCTGATTTATATTTAAAAATAAAATACAAAGCGAACCGCCTAGCCGCCTAGGCCAGCCCGCCCATACCGCCTAGGCGCCACCTTTTACTATTATATATATATATATTTACATATACTGCAACACTTAATTCATGACAATGTTCCAAGCATTTTCCTTTCTTGCTCATAGATCATATTCGTTTTTGGCACGAAGTAAGAGATACCGGTTCTGGATGAGGTCTTTTGAAATCAAATCCCTCACTAAGCTTAATCGTAACTCAATTCAATCTCCACCCTTCTTCACCCTTAAGCTAATCTCAAAGGGGAATATACTTTCAGACATTTTACCACGTCGAAGAGGAGAGTGAGAGAGTTCGAGGGTTAATATAAATAAATATTGTGTCCAAAAGAACAAAGGAATTGGGCTGGCCCATACCCCATTTAAACGGACCAGGAAAGGAAATGTTGGCGCCGTTAAAGGGGGTGACCAACGGTAATTTGATTTATTCTATGAAGGCGTCTGAAGCCCTCAAATGGTAGCCAGCGACTTGACCGTTGCTGTCGCAAGGTTGAAGAGGGAAGAATGCAAGCGCACAAAGCACGACGCCCACTTCTCCAATTGGAAGGTAATTACGCTAATCACGGACCATAATTTGTCTGTCTGTTGCTTGGAAATTCTGAATTTTACCCCCTAATCTCTCCCTTAAATTACCCAGATCCAGAATCAAGTTTTAAATGGTATTTACGTTCTGTGTTTGTTCAATTTTCTATGAAATTTAGATTCTTGTTGGCCCATCTGATTGGGAAGACTATTCACTGGGCAAGGAAGGAGCTGAAAGATACAGACTTCATAACCTCCCCAAAAGTGAGAGTCCGGGACTCTACGAACTTGGGATTGCTGTTTTGCGCGGTGGTTTAGGCCGTCAGATTGAACCGGATCAAATAGTCCCGGTTTATCTTGGGCAAGCTGATAGTGTGAGGACACGGCTTCAGCAATATGGCAGAACTGGTGGTCATTTGGGCTCAATTGGTCATCCGAGTGACCCAAGCCGAAAGGGGCCTGGATTTTTTGAGGAGGTACTGGCAAGAGGCTACCCCATTGTGTATAGATGGGCTCCTGTAAGTTTATCTATATTGTTTTGCCTCCTTTCAAATTCACTTGGCTTTTGCTGTTTGTTTGTGTGCTTGAGGTCAGTGTTGAAGTTATTGGGGTATGCAGTTTCTGTTTTGCTTTATAACTTCTCTTATGTTTAGTTTTGTCTTCCATATTCACACCATTACCACATTATTGGACTGGATTGAACATAGTGAAAGTACTTGACAGGGAAGTTGTGTGTTATAGAACATTAAGATTTTGGGTAGTGGGTGCTTCTTCTTTCTTCCATTAGCTGTTCTAATATATCTAACTTTAGTGTCATGGGATAGGGGTGTGGCTTTTTGGAGTTGGAGTTGATAGTGAAAACATTGACAAATGCATTATTTCCTCCATGTAATTCAGATTCCCAATATGGCAAGGGAAACATTGTACAGATAGAACCTGCCCTCTATGAAATTTTTCTACTTGTTGTGTATAAACACTCGAGGGTTTTAGATGTCTGCTTAACTTTCATTTAAGCATGGCTGCGTACATTCAGATTCATTCTCATTCACATACATGCTATTATACTAGAGATACATCTTGGTGAGTGATGCATGGTGCCATTAAGTGTGATAGCAGTTTTCATAAAAAGAAAGAAAATGTGTGATACCAATTTTGCGTGCAAGTTTGGGCATGTAATTGGAAGATATGAATGATATTTTTCACTCTTTGTTCATTGTCAAACAGATGGGAACCAAAAGTGAAGCGCTGAAAACAGAAAGTCAGCTGCTTAACACATTTGATTATGCATGGAACACAAGCATTAATGGGGTACGACGCCCTGATGATGTCCTTCAGAAGCTCAAGAAAATTTCCTCAAAATCTACCCGATTTGCTAATATTATCCAGAGGCTTCTGCCTTCCAGCCAGAAGCAAGTCGGTATCAGGATTAACTCGAGCAAACTGGTTCCAACAGAGGAAAAATTCAGTGACTATGCTGATAGGGAGAGCCAAAATCTCCTTGCTCAAGTTTTTAAGTTGGGCAGATCACAGCCTAGGTTAGTTTTGGATAGAAGTGGGATTACTCAGGAGAATACTATAACTTGTGGGGTGGCTGCAGCTGATGGGTCTATTTGTAGAAGGCCACCAGTTCAAGGAAGAAAGAGGTGCGCTGAACACAAAGGGATGAGGATCAAAGGGTCGATGACAGTTAGGATATTGAAATCCAATGTTGAATCAAAATGCAGTGTTATCAGCAAAATAGAACTTGATTGTCATGATGCATCAAATGTCAAGTATGAACCAGTAGAGCTTCCACCGGTTCAAGTTCATTTTAGTGAGAGCTCTAGTTCGATATGTGGATTCATCTTGGCTGATGGCTCTCCTTGTAGAACAGAACCAATACAAGGAAGGAAAAGGTGTGATGAGCATAAGGGGAGAAGAATCCAGAAATCCAATCATAAGTCAGTGAAAGAAGAAAAGGTCAAAATATGTGCATGATGTGTTAATATACAGAAGTGTTGTATATCTATACTATACAAGAACTGCCATGGAAGGAAGAGGTGTGAGCAAATACTTTTTATTCTCTATTCATGTGATTTACTTTTTATTGATAATTTGATATAGACTTCATATTCTGTCAGCTTTTTATTTCTTTCTTTTGCTCTATTATTTTTCTCCAAAAGATAGATATATTGTGGATTGATGGGCAAGTAAACAGTGACCTTGTAGCTACATAATTATTCGAATATCAAATTTAAAGTCGAAATCCACCTCCCTTTTCCTTTTATGAGTTTATCCAAAGGTGCTACAGTTTTGTAGGATGCATTAACATTATCTTATCTCTTTTGCTTGATAAAGTTGCCTCTTGAGGAGAGAGAATTAGAAAACGATATATAGGAATAAGAAGGAACAAAAATGCATGAGAAGTTAGTTTGATCTTGATGGTCATCAAGTCAATCAAGAGTCAAGACCTACCTTATCACTGGAGGCCTAAACTGTCGAAAGGATGAAGAAGAGGGAAGAATGCAAGCGCACAGAGCACGACGCTCTCTTCACCGATTGGAAGGTAATTGCGCTAATCACGTACTGTCTGTGGGAAAATCTCAATTTTACTCCCTAATCTTTCCCTTAAATTATGTCTCTCTCATTACACAGATCCCGAATCAAGTTTTAAATGGTATTCACATTTATTTAGGTCTAATTATTATGGGTTTGTTCAATTTGCTATGAAATTTAGATTCTTGTTGGCCCATCTGATTGGAAAGACTACACACTGGGCAAGGAAGGAGCTGAAAAATACAGAGTTGATAACCTCCCCAAATGTGAGAGTCCGGGACTGTACGAACTTGGGATTGCTGGTTTGCATAGTGGTTTAGGCCGTCAGATTGAACCGGATCAAATAATCCCAGTTTATCTTGGACAAGCTGATAGTGTGAGGACACGGCTGCAGCAATATGGCCGAACAGGATCTCATTTGGGCTCAAATTTTGAGGAGATACTGGCAAAAGCCGCAAAAGGCTACCCCATTGTGTATAGATGGGCTCCTGTAAGTTTTTCTATATTTTTTTGCCTCCTTTCAATTTTACTTGGGTTGTGCTACATGGTGAAACTTGACAGCGAAGTTGTGTGTAGAACATTAAGATTTTAGGTAAGGGCGTGCTTCTTCTTTCTTCATATAGTTTTTCTAATCTATCTAACTTTAGTGTCATGGGGTAGGGGTGTGGCTTTTAGGAGTTGATAGTGAAAACATTGACAAATGCCTCTATGTAATTCAGATTTCAGATCCCCAGTACGGCAAGGGAAACACTGTACAGATAGAACCTGTAGTTTATGAAATTTTTCTACTTGTTGTATAGACTCAACTCAAGGCTTTTTGATGTCTTAACTTTCATTCAAGCATGGCTACGTCCATTCAAATTCACACACATGCTAGTATACTAGAGATACATACATCTTGGTGAGTGATGCATGGTGCCATTATGTGTGATAACAGTTTGTCATAAAAAGAAAATGTGTGATACCAGTTTAGCGAACAAGTTTGGGCATGTAATTGGAAGTTATGAATGATATTCCCTCACTCTTTGTTCATTGTCAAACAGATGGGAACCAAAAGTGAAGCGCTGAGAACAGAAGGTCAGCTGCTTACAACATATGATTATGCATGGAACACAAGCATTAATGGTGCACGACGCCCTGATGATGTCCTTGAGAAACTCAAGAAAATTTCCTCAAAACCTACCCGATTTGCTAATATTGGCCAGAGGCTTCTGCCTTCCAGCCAGAAGCAAGTGAGCATTAGGATTAACTCAAGCAAACTGGTTCCAACAGAGGAAAAATGCAGTGACTATGCTGATTGGGAGAACCAAAATCACCTTGCTCAAGTTTTTAAGTCTGGGAGGTCACAGCCTAGGTTAGTTTTGGATAGAAGTGGGATTATTCAGGAGAATACTATTATAATTTGTGGGGTGGCTGCAGCTGATGGGTCTATTTGTAGAAGGCCACCAGTTCAAGGAAGAAAGAGGTGTGCTGAACACAAAGGGATGAGGATCAATGGGTCGACTCAAGTTAGGCTATCGAAAACCAATGTTGAATCAAAATGCAGTGCTATCAGCATAAGAGATGCCTCAAATGTCAAGTATGAACCAGTAGAGCTTCCACCAGTTCGAGTTCATGTTAGGGAGAGGGGGGAGAGCTCAAGTTCGATATGTGGATTCATCTTGGCTGATGGCTCTCCTTGTAGAACAAAACCAATTCAAGGAAGGCAAAGGTGTGATGAGCATAAAGGGAGAAGAATCCAGCAATCCAATTATGAGTCGGTTCAAGTTCATGTTAGGGAGAGCTCTAGTTCGATATGTGGATTCATCTTGGCTGGTGGCTATCCTTGTACAACAGAACCAGTTCAAGGAAGGAAAAGGTGTTACGAGCATAAAGGGAGAAGAATCTAGAAATCCAATTATAAGAGTCAGTGAAATAAGAGAAGCTCAAAATATGTGCATGATGTATTGATGATGTGTGTTAATTTACTGAACTGATTTATATCTATACTATACAAGCTTTACGTTGTAGCACTCTGTAATCTGTATTGTATGTCATTGTTATTTGTATCATGCATACCTTTGGCTTTCTATAAGCACTTTTAGCAAAAGCACTAGTCTTGTCCGTCCAATTTTATTTTATTTTAATTATAGTCTTCTCGTTTTTAAGAGATAGAGCAACACCCTAACCACATAATCAGAGTCGCAGACATATCCCCTGTTTAACAAAACACCAATTCACTTCTCCGTAGTAGCATTTGCAGATAAGATGCCGGCCGGTGAGCTCCGGCAAACAGAGTCCTCAGAAGCCGACGCCGAGCAGTGGTTGTGGGCGCAGATCAAAGCCGAGGCGCGGCGCGACGCCGAGTCTGAGCCGGCGCTGGCGAGCTATCTCTACTCAACAATCCTCTCGCACGCGTCTCTGGAGCGGTCGCTGTCGTTTCACCTCGGGAACAAGCTCTGCTCCTCCACGCTCCTCTCCACCCTTCTCTACGATCTCTTCCTCAACACCTTCTCCTCTGACTCCTCTCTACGCGCTGCCGCCGTTGCCGATCTACGCGCCGCGCACGAACGTGACCCTGCCTGCGTGTCCTTCTCCCACTGCTTGCTCAATTACAAGGGCTTCTTGGCATGTCAGGTAAATAATCCAATTTCAAAGGTTGAAAATTTAGTTTCAATTTCACCTAACAATTGATTGATTTCTGTTTGGGTAATTTGTTAGGCTCATCGAGTGGCTCATAAGCTGTGGATTCAGTCACGCAGGCCGCTGGCGCTTGCGCTCCACTCGCGGATCGCGGACGTGTTCGCGGTGGACATTCACCCGGCGGCGAGGATCGGAAAAGGCGTGCTGTTCGACCACGCGACCGGCGTTGTGGTGGGGGAGACGGCTGTGATCGGAAACAACGTGTCGATACTGCATCACGTGACGCTGGGCGGGACCGGCAAGGTCGGCGGAGACAGGCACCCCAAGATCGGCGACGGTGTCCTAATCGGCGCGGGTGCCACCATTTTGGGGAACGTGAAGATAGGAGAGGGCGCGAAGATTGGGGCCGGGTCGGTTGTGCTAATCGATGTGCCGGCGAGGACCACGGCGGTGGGGAATCCGGCGAGGTTGGTTGGCGGGAAGGAGAAGCCGTCTAAACATGAAGATGTTCCTGGAGAGTCCATGGACCATACGTCGTTTTTATCGGAGTGGTCTGATTACATTATTTAGTTTCGTCAATTTTCGGTTGCTTGTGACCCAATCAATGTATGCTATGTTGTTGAAGTTGAACAATAAGACTATCTAATTATCTTTTGGACTAGTATCGCTTGCTTGTAATTTTGTTCAAACTTCAAACTGAGGATGAAGAATAATGAAGCTCTTCCATCCCCACATTCAACCAAACTTACCATAATCTAGCCAAAAGGTATCATTAAATTCAAGTTTAACTTGCTTTCAGCAAGTGAATGGGAAGTGATTTAGGAAAGGACTTCAGAAGGCAACGAGTACGAGTCACTTGCATGGCTAAAACTTTGTTGTCAAGTCCATAAATCCTAGAGAAGGAAACAAAGATTTTCATTAAATTTGGTGGCCATACTTACTCCAGATGTGTGATTAAGAATTTTGTTTAACCTAGAGAGGTAACATTGCCGATATCATATCAATATTTTGAACTATTTTAAGCTTTTATCGGTTAAATTTATTAAAAATTCTATAGTGCTCTGAAGTATTGAAATTTGAGAATCGAGAATCATTAAATTAGATGAGTATTTATTATGTACCTTACACAATGAGTTAATCCAACAGCTTCCGACTGCGGAGCATTGTAATTTGTAACTCTGGAGTACTATAGACAATCCCTTGAATATTTAGAATTTACCCAAACCAAAATTGAGTTGGAACACTATATAAGTGACACTCAAGCTGGCAAGCTGCACTAGAGACTTGAATTTCAAATACAGAGACCTTATCACTAAAATACTTGTCACCAGTAGGAGCAGTTTTTGCACAACAATGGCTTCTGTGACTTCTCTTCAGCCAACCAACTCTATATTCTCCTCTCGATTCAAAGCTCGGACCAGTCCGAACCATAAGCCTGATCATCTCTTCCTCAAAATCCAACCTTTATCTTCGTTCAGTCCCACCCCATCCAAACCTCTCTGCACTTTCGCAGTCCCCAGTGCCAACAATCCCAGAGTCAATCGCCGCTACGACGGCTCCTCCCAGCCCCAAACCACAAGGCCTCGCCCCAAACCTCAGTACAAGACCCAACCTTCACACAAGGACAGCAAGTATCTGAACCGAAACGAACCAAAATTGAACAGCGATGAGTTTAATAATCAAAATGTGAGTGCCCCATTATGGATTAACACAAAAGATGTGGACTTGATGGGCTTGTGCAAGGAGGGTAAGGTCAAAGAGGCGTTGGACTATATGGGTGAAGGCGTTTCTGCTGACTATGGTGTTTTCTGTATGTTATTGGAGTTCTGTGACGACTCGAAGTCGCTTGAGGTTGGGAGGAAGGTCCACGAGTTTATGAAGCGGGCGCCTTTTGGAGGGGATATCGAGTTGAACCTTAAATTGATTCAAATGTATGGGAGATGTGGGAGCATGAGAGATGCACGCAAGGTGTTCGATAGAATGCGCGAGAGGAATTTGAGTTTGTGGCATTCGATGATCAATGGGTATGCAGTGAATGGGCAAGGTGGGGAGGGGCTTTTGTTGTTTGAGCAAATGAGGAATTCAGGATTGAAGCCTGATAAGGAGACCTTTTTGGTGGTTTTGGCGGCGTGTGCTAGTGCGGAAGCTGTGGAAGAAGGGTTAACATACTTCGAATCGATGAAGGATGAGTATGGGATTGTGCCAGAGATTGAGCATTATTTAGGTGTTATTGATGTTCTTGGGAATTCTGGTCATTTGAATGAAGCAGAGGAGTTTATTGAGAAAATGCCATTTGAGCCTACGGCGGAAGTTTGGAAGGCTCTTAGGAACTTGGCGCGAATTCATGGAGACATTGAGCTTGAAGATCGTGCGGAGGAATTGTTGGTTAGTGTTGATCCTTCAAAGGCCAATGCTGATAAAATCTCATTGCCTCCGCGGAAGAAGTACTCTGAGATTAACATGCTAGAAGAGAAGAATGAGGTGAGTGACTATCGGTGTGCTAACATTTATGGAGAGGTATATGAGCAATCGAAAGGTTTGAAAGGGCAGATGAGGGAAGCAGGTTATGTGCCAGATACTAGATATGTGCTTCACGACATTGATCAGGAAGCAAAAGAGCAGGCTTTGCAGTATCATAGTGAGCGTTTGGCAATTGCTTATGGTCTGATCAGTACTCCGGCAAGGCAAACTCTAAGGATTATAAAGAATCTTCGAATCTGCGGTGACTGCCATAATGCAATAAAAATCATGTCAAAGATTGTAGGGAGGGAGCTGATTGTTAGGGAT
This sequence comes from Rubus idaeus, assembly GCA_030142095.1. NCBI lineage: Eukaryota > Viridiplantae > Streptophyta > Magnoliopsida > Rosales > Rosaceae > Rubus > Rubus idaeus. Next base: position 3,182,931 of record CM057965.1, on the reverse strand, counting down.
AACAAGCGGTTCCATCATTTCAAGAATGGGAAATGCTCCTGTGGAGATTACTGGTAAAGTTATCGGCCTATAGGTGATCAAGGCAACTGCAATGCAGTAAGAAAAAAATCAAAGGGAATCTTTTTGCTGGAAATTGACTTGTAGGATTTTATGAACATGTACATTATCCTTGTACTTAAGTCAGTTACATTAAATAAAAATAAAATTTTAATGATATGGTTGGTATTTGATTCCCAATGAAATAAGCTAAAATGACTGCTTGCTATATTCTATTTCTGAAAGCATCCGTCTGATATTAGATCTCCACTCCGAACACAGCACTTGGCCATCATCGCCCATCCTTGTTGGTTCCTGTTTTGCCCTTTTTCCGTAGAAAAGAACACAAGCAAAAAATGGTATCTGCTTCTAGAGTCCCAGTGGCAAAAAAGTTTGTATAGAATTGAATCTCTTTTGCATTTGTTTTCTCTAGAGAAGAGAAGAGAAGAGAAGAAAAAAATCGAAATGGAATCTGCTTTTGGGTGAAGTGGCGAATAACTCTGTATCAGTCAATCAGTTCAAAATCGTACCAATATACTTTGAATTTACATTTTCTTCGAGGACCAGCATAATATGAATTATAGAAGTAAGAAATGTTGACTGCATAAAGATAATGACAATCTGCTGTATGCTTCAATTTCTACCAAAAACTTCAACACTCTTGTTTGTGTGTTGAAGCTTATTACACAAATATAGTGCCATTACAGAGTTGAATTTCTGGTTTCTGCCTATGTACTTCTCGTCTAAAGATGCATTGTTTCTCTGTTTGGAGTCATTTAGTACAAGGTAGTCCAGTCAATTATTCTGCGACCTTAATCAGTGAAACTAGAGCTTATAAGATCCCTGTGGTAAGGGATATAACCTATCACCTATGAATATGCTACTGTTCAGCTTGAAAGAATGATATGTACAGCTGAAAAACATCTTAATGAGCTAGTCAACCTAATTGACAACTGAGAATAAGGCAAGCAAAGCTCCCAATAATTTGTGCACGTGTGTTGCCTGAAGTGAAAAATTGGAAGAAAAATGTCATTCGGAGTGAAGCGAGGATGGCTGGGTATGTCTTTCGTTGGTTACCACTTCTTTCACAGCTTCATCCCGTGATGGAACTCGAAGGTAGGACTTCATAACATCGTAAACAGTAAATCCAATTGCCACAGATGGTACAACCTGCTTCACATGTGATTAGAATGATTAGCTACAAAGGTGAAATCATCTGATTAGCTACAAGAAAGAAGAGTGATATTTCTGTGAAAACTGAAAAGAATGACTAGGTTTGCCACCTTCAAGTAATTGATGCTAAGTCCCGAAAATAATTGCTTCCATCCTTGCTTTTGAGCGATCATAACAAGGCTTTCCATTGTTCCTTTCATCTCTGGACTGTTCGATGCCATGAGTCGTTGAACCTATTCAGATGATTTTTACCCATTAATGCCACAAAACTTTCTGTCAAAATTTATTTTCAGGATCAAGTATATTATTACCTGCATTTGCCTCCTCACAACATCAAGGGGGTATGTAAAAGTCTGACCTAATAAACCAGCAACAGAACCACATACAAGCTTCACCATAATACTGCTCTTCTGCTCCTGAGGGACATAACGCTTCATCTCCTCATAGAAGTAGAACTTCAAACCGGCATATGGGAAGATTCCATAAAGTGATGGAGCTGATAATGATGCTAATGTGTTAAATGGAAACCTATAGAATCACACAATGGCACCAGTAGATTATACAAGCAGTTTTCAAATTCATACCAACACCACGATAGAGCCCTCTGAATCCAGCCTCTTTGTAAGTCTTCGAGAAACAATCAAGAATTCCTTTATAAATTTGTTCATTATTCACTATCCCTTGGACACTAAACTTTGGCGAACCAACAACCTGTGGAAACAAACATGCCTTCAGTCAAAAAAATTCTTCGAAGGGTAAAGAGCAACTGATTCCTTGACTATTGAAACCAATCTCGTGCACTTGAGAGAGAGTTGGATCAACCTGTTTCCCTTTTCAACATTTACCTGATAAGCCAACTTGGTCCGAACTAAATCAAGAGGATAGGTAAAAAGTACAGCTGTTCCTCCAGACAATGATCCGGCAACAAGATCAAGAACAGGTCCCCGCCCCCCATCAGGAAAGGTGAGGATAATCCATCTGCGGTATTGCTCATAGCTCATATAATGCAGGGCTGCATATGGAACAATTCTTGCAACACTAGCTCCATTTCCTCTGAACAGAAACCACTGAAAATTTATTAAGTGGCCAAGAACTTGTAAACAACACCGACATTAATGATTATGTACTCGGGGATCCACCTGTAGAAACCCATCAGCCCTTCTGTCTTTGCAATTTTCTTAACGGTTCCAAACAGCCCTAAGCTCTGATATTCTGATCTTCTGGTCTGCAAAAGATAAACAAGCAAGTTGTTATATTAGCTTCCAGGGATAAAATCTACTTATTCATAAATGCCAAATCCACCTATAAATGTTTTCCAATGGCCATGATGTGTGAAACAAGGGCCTATCTTAATTTTCTTTTCTCACCTCAAGGAAGAGTAGACAAAAATCAAACCCCACAACTTGCAATCAACCTATCTGTCCATGTAAAAACCTTAAAAAATTCTCTCCTTTTAAGTTTTTAATTTTTGGATATGGGAAGTTGAACAAAATAAGATTTCTGCTGCTTGGGACTCCTATTTTCAGTGTGCAACTGTGCATTGAGTCATTGACCACTCCATGACTGCCTCCATAGAACTAAGTCATGGGGAAATAAGTATTGAGGCAATCAAATAAAATAAGCCCTTGAATAAAACTAAAAGATCATACTTTTTAGAATTACTAGTCAATCTCATACCAACAAACACCCAACACAAACCACTAACAGAATCCATAAAATTTGCGCTACTTCAGTCAAATCAGTCATCCCAACTCAGAATCTATAAACTACCCACCCAAGAAATGAAAGATATAAGAAACCCAAAAAACTCAGACACCCAATAAGCTAAAATGCAGTACTAATTTCCACCCAAAAAAAAAATGCAGTACTAATTTGTACAGTGCCCAACACAAAAGGACCGATCTTTGTCTCTATGAAAAACCAAAACTTCAGAAAAGCATCAATTTTTAAGTCCATAGTTAAAATTGTACCTGAAACAAAATCTTAATACGCTCAAGAGGAGCAACCACCGTCTTTGCAAAACCACCGGCGACGCCTCCGGCAATTAGCTCCTTGGCAAACACAGGCATGGTGTCTATTATCCCATCCACGAACATATTCGCCTCTCTTTCTTCTCTCTTCGTTGCCATTGTAGCAAAACCAGAGAGAAAGAAAGAGAGAAGAATCGAAACGTTTCTTTGTCTGAGCTGCGGATTTTATATGTATGGGAAACCTGACAAGTCAGAGAACCCCACGCTTGACTTAGATTCTTTTTTTTTTTTCCTTAAATTTATGTAAGAGAGAGAATTATTGGTTGTAGTTGTAGAGGTTGTGGTATGCTACTTGCAGGTCTATTTTATTTGTTTCGAATATCGGAATCGGGTCCGTCCGATTAGTGGACTAGTCCATGTTCCTTACCCAGAAAACAAGTCCATGAGTCCATCCACTTTCTCAATCACCACTCACCAGCACATCATCATGTAGAATGTTTTTTTATATATATATAATAAATCTTCTTTGTAGAAAATTGAATGCCTTGTTCATGCATTGAATCCAGTGTGCGAGTGATTAGTGTCATCAATTTTGTCAAGCCAGCCAGTTACACAGTCAGCATTCTGCAAATATCAGAATATTATATAACTTTGCAACATGTTTATTGTTTATATATATATATATATATATATATATTTTTTTTTTTTTAATTAGCGAATTGATACAGGCAACTTAAAACTTTAATGTAAAATAAATACTCTTAACTATTAGAACTTTAATTTTGTACAAACACATGGTTGATAGTTGATAGTATGTACTAGATATATTAGAGAACTGCGAATATGATAAATTAAGTACTGATATATTCTCAAAAAAATAAAAAGGTACTGATATATTCTTTTTCTGGAAATAATATTCCCCATAGCCTTGATGAAAGGAAAGTTGTCAACTACTTCTGTTGAATCAAATCAAATTGATTGAACAAACAATGACAGTTAATGAGGTTCATTGGATAAGGTGAAGCAATATCTTTGCAAGCTCCTTTCCATCACTCCATTCATGGATGTCAGCCTTGATAAGCATTCGGTTGCTGCAAATGCGATCCCATAGCGGATAGTCCTTCCTTGGCATTACATGGTCTCCCTCTACAAGCTTCAGAGTTGGGCAAAAATCGTTTCTCCCATCTCCAAGGTAGATGTATCTCTTCCTCCCATTTTCAGAAGCAGAAGCTAGAAATTGGTCAATCACCTGACCCTAAGATTAAAAGCATAATTAGAAATTTAAAGGAGGGGATATACAAATAAAATGGACAATGTAGTGATACTATGTGTGCAGATACATCAGACAAAAACAAATGCATACTGTTATGATAATCTGAATTACCTTGCACATATTTGAAGGGCAAAGATTGCAACCATGAGAAGATGAGACTGGATCATGGTAAGGAAAAATTCTTAGTCTTCCATCTCCATCTACAGAGCTTGGGTTTGTGATGATCTGTGAGAAGCATCCCAACAGGCCATGGTATTCCAAGATTGACTCGATGAAAAACTGATTTGCATCACTAATTATCTTTAAGTCACATCTGAAATGTCCAAATTGAAAACCACAATGTTTGAGCACAAATCAATAAGGACACAGAAAATTGACCATAAATAACATGAAAAGCTTACCCTGAAGCATGAGCTGACTTAATAGCTGCAGTTACTTGTGGATGCATTGGAGTTCTATTGAGGCACTCTTTAATGTCCTTAGAAGTCTTTCCTTGCAAATGGAGCTCCCTCATCATTATATTCTACAGTGTTTAAAGAGTTAGCATTAACAAGGCTAGTTTCTTTGGCATTCTAACTGGTTTTCGATTCATGGTTTTCAGTAATTATCAAAAGAGGGAGGGTGGGCATCAACATTAAGAAACCCAATAAGTCCATGATCAATATAACAAGCCACAAATACAAGTAATTGACATCAGTAATTCAGACCCTAATAGTCTATAGCTGAGACATATAACTATATAAGCCTCATATTCATTGAGATGGTTCAACCAAGCTATAATTCAACCCAAAATTCACTACACTCAATACTGCGATAAGAAATTCTTAATCTTTTTCCTTGTTCATATTTGCCAAGTGTTCAAGTACCTTTTTTTTAAAAAAAAAAACTTTTGATCCATAGCAACCAAACAAAGGAAACGACTTTGAAATACAAAAAGAGAGAGTGCAAACCATGAGTGAGTTCCATGGCATAGTAGAGCGAAGCTCATTGAAGAGCTGGGTGAGACCCATCTCCGTCACCACCCACCTATCGCTGTCATCGTTGATCAGGGTCCGGTCGAAGTCAAAAACCACCGCTGTTCCCGCCATTATGAGCGCCGGAGGTGGTTTTTCGGCGACCCAGAAACCTGTTGAAATGTAACAGCTAAACTTGCCTACTGTAAAGACTTTGGTGATCTACAACAAGTCTTCAACTATTTTAGTATTTCTTGAAAAAGGAAAAATGATTACTTTGTTTTGGGCCTTTGTTGGAATTTCAAGAGCAATGAATGACAGTCTGTTAGAGAATGAAATCCTAAATTCTTAATAGGCCATTAGGCCCATCCAAAGCGTAGAGAAAATTTTCCTCTTTTAAAAATACTAAGCATTAAAATAATCTTTCACAAAAAGGACCAAGTTCAGACCATGCAAACTTGCAAAGATGTGACGGAATTGTAAAAAAAAAAAAGTGATGAAAATTATAAATTGTACCAAATCATGATTAGGATGGTTGAATAATCATTGAGAATCTTCTTCTATTTGGAAGATTGTTGATGTACCACCTTAGAAAATACCAAAGAAATTCGAAAGGTTTTTGCTTACATAGCAAAACAAATTCAATAGACATAACTAGCAATTAGAATGAACCGAGTCGAATAACAAAATAATAAACAGCATTACCTATTTTTGAGATTGAGCCATCACGATTTAATTTAAGAAAACTCCATCTAAAACCTACAAAAACTTTCCTTTAATAAAAAAAATTTGTAGCCTGATTAAAATATATTTGCACACACAAAAAAAGCCAAATTCAGACAATGCAAAAGGTGTGATGAAAATCATATTTTGCACCAAATCATAATTAGGATGGTATGATTAATCATTGAGTTAGATGAAAGGCAAGCAACTAGAGGAGTATTGTAGGGTCCATGACCCACATGGGACCCGCAAAAAGGAGCATCCAATAACGGGCCTACACGTCAGTAGGACAGCAAACGCTTTTAGTCAAACCACAATGATAGGGGCGTGCCACTATCATTCCCTTTAAAGTCAATTCACCGAACCGTAATTCCGGTGCCGTAAAACGATCATCTAATTATGGTAATTCAGTACGGTAAATCGTTAACGGATATATAACCAACGGCGTCGTTTTGGCTAACCAGTTAAGTTTTAACAGCGGGTAAAAGATCAACGACTACATGTTCCGTTAGTACGGAGCGTCGGTGGTGGTTAACCGCTGGTTATTTATTCAGTTTCGAGAGAGAAACAATTGCTTTGTATATAAGCCACACCGAAGCCAGAGGCCTACAATTCTTGAAGAGAGAGAGAGAGAGAGGGCTGTGTTTGGGAGACGCGCAGAGAGAGCTTAGCCATGGCTGAATCAATCGATGCCGTCTCCCTCGATATGGAGAAGATCTATCTCGGTGGAAAGGTTCGCCCTTTACTTCAAGATTTGAAGTTTTTTTTCTCTCTCTCAGTTTTTGTTGCTTGATTTTGTGCTTTGGGTTTTGGCTTACGAGCTCAGAGTTTAAGTTGATTGATATGAACTTGTTTGGCATTTTGGGCTTGAGTTTAATCTTGGCAAATTGAATTTTTGCTTCTTGCTGGGTTCGAGTTTTGGAAGACTGGTTTGTATTTTGGTGAATGTGCTATGCTGTTTTTGAATTGTTAGTGTATTATGTGATTCTTTGCCGAGAAAATATAGGAAAGGAGATGGGAAACCCACATTTTGTATTCTGGGTTCTTTGTTCAGCTCAAGTTGTTTGGCTTGGATTGGTTGAAGATGAAGAACATAGGACCATTTGATTTCTGATATTTTCTAGATATGGGTTTGCTTAAGATTTAATTATTTGGATACCGAAAACTGGGGAAATGGAAATTCCCGATCTCTATACTTCAATTAACATTTTTGCTGAGTTTAATTTCTTTTCCCTGTTACATTTTTACAACATATCCTTCCTTTCATGTATGCATTTCTCTATATGGGATTTTTGTATATGTTAACTTCTTCTCGCTTAATGTGCAATCTCACTGATCTGTTCCAATGGTGAAGCTTCTTTTCCCATCCTCCTTTTGCTTTAATCTCGATTCAGTTTGTTCATGTTTGTGAGCTTTTGTGTGAAAGAATTGAATGTTTGGGTCGAAATCGGATTATCTAGTGTATGAAGTAATGATTTACACCCTTTGCTCATTTCCTTGGAATTCAATGTCAACTGGATAATATGGGTTTTAACTTTTAACCATCCTCGTTCACTTTTTTGCTGTTCTGTTTTATTGTTTGTTTCTTCTTTCTTTGTTGATTCTTTCCTTCTTGTATATTGTTCTTTGTTGGAAGGAAGTTGGTTCTCTTGGGTTTATTCTAAGTGTATAACAGTCTATTGACGAAACCAAAGTGATACCTTTCTTTGTCTTATTTCTCTATTCTATCAACTAATCTAGCTGTCACTTTAGCTTGTTATTTTTATCTTATTTTTTATCGTTCCTGATGAGTTGGTCAATTTCTTCTTTAATCCAATTAGATTCCATGCTTCTCTTTTTAACTGTCATCACTTTCTTTTGTTTCTTTTTCTAAAGATCAAAATGATTGATATCCAGTACCACTTATTTGTTTCACCTATTTTAACAAAGTTTATGTTAGTGAGGTGTGGTTTGAGAACTTTGAGTTCCCTGTAAAAAGGCGTAAGTGCACATGGGAAGCTCTTTAGGGAATAAAATTATCTGGAAAAGCTGGATTCCTAGATTTCCACCTCTTACTTGGACATTGTAGATAAGACAGGGCAGATATCTCCTAAGTAACGGCTATATGGTATAACAAATTATTATGGTAATAGAGCAGTTTAATTTGTAGCTTTGTGATTGTTTCTCTGAACAATAAATTTTAGTTTTTTTTTTATAAGAAAAAATTAGTTGTTGATGTGCAATCTGCATGCCTATTGTTGTCTTGTTCTTTGATTATTACTCTGTTTCATATCACAATCTCATTTATTGCAATTTTTATCCTCAGGAACATTTTATTCGAACTGGCTGTGGTTCTGTGTCCGTTATAGTGTATGGAGACCAAGATAAGCCTGCACTTATCACGTATCCTGATTTAGCTCTAAATCGTAAGTGTGTTATATGACTTATATCCTATTTCACTGGCTCCATTGTTTAAATGACAATCTCAGAATTTACTTTTTGCTGTTTTGGATATTTTACTACATCGTGTTGTTAATTGACATCAAAATCTTTCCCTCTTTTCTTTTTCATCACATAACTAGACAGATCAATAAAATTCGTTGTTCCTAATTCACTCATTTTTTATTTTTGTAATTGAGTCAGATATGTCTTGTTTCCAAGGGTTATTCTTTTGTCCTGAAGCAGCTTCTTTGCTTGCTCCACAACTTCTGCATATACCACATTAGTCCTCCTGGTCATGAGGTCTGTAAATGTTTCCCTTTTGAGTACATTTCTATTTTAATTGTTTCTTGAATCATATTATTTGTTTAAAGAATATTTTTATGTAACTGAATGCTATTATTCACATAGTTTCTATTTGGAACTTTTGCAAGAGTTCTTGCAGTTAGGAGCTGCTTCGATTAGTCTAGATGATTCTGTGCCCTCTGCTGATGACTTGGCAGATCAGATCCTTGAGGTTCTCAACTTTTTTCGGTAATAACTACCACTGATTCTTCATTTAATTAAATTGAAATTTCGCATTTTTGAAACTTTTTCTTGCTGTTTTCTGTTTTTAAGACTTCTGATGTTAGTAATGGTTGCAGTTAAATGTTGGTGTAGAAGCGGATTTCCCTTCCACTAATTATGTTTTATTTTCCATTTCTCTGATGAGATCTTTCACATTAACTAGCTTCTGATTGCACAAATTTCTCCTTTTTCAGGCTTGGCGCAGTTATGTGCATGGGAGTGACAGCGGGTGCTTATATCCTTTCCCTATTTGCTGTAGGTTCTCCTTCATTTTTTGTACTTATGTTTTTAAATACTTCTATCTTAGTTTATTGATCAAGTTTGTTCTGTAGATGAAATATAGGGAACGCGTTCTTGGTTTGATACTCGTGTCCCCCTTATGCAAAGCACCGTCTTGGACTGAATGGTTTTATAATAAGGTACGTCTTCTTAACCTAGCTGGTTTTTTTTTTTTTTTGGGAGAAAATGTGAAGTTTAAATGTTTACTATACCTATGATTACTTGTAATCTGCAGGTGATATCAAATATGCTATATTTTTATGGCATGTGTGGTTTGCTAAAGGAGTGTTTGCTTCAGCGTTACTTCAGTAAGGTATTGTTGCGCTCTAACATTGTATCCTCTTCGCCTTCTATTACCTTTGGTAGATTGAGTAATGAGTATGTGATACATCTCAACAGGAGGTTCGTGGTAGTGCTGAAGTTCCAGAGTCAGATATAGTTCAATCATGCAGAAAAGTAAGTGCTTCAGCTAATTTCAACTTCTTTTCCTTGAACTCCATGTTTGCTGGAATCTGCTTGTTTGTGCTCCTTGTTGATGTTCTAATGGAGTTGTTTTCTGTTTGATTTACTTGGCATGTTTGCTTCTTCAGTTGTTGGAAGAGAGGCAGAGCTCAAATGTTTGGAGATTTCTTCAAGCAATTAATCGGTAAATACAATGCTGAACTTGCTTTTTATCTTGCTCTCTGTTTTCCCCCTGGACAGAGAGAAATGGAACATTGTTTAATGTATGGACTTTATTTTTTTGACTTACAGGAGACCTGACATAACTGAAGGATTGAAGTCACTAAGGTGCCGCACACTCATTTTTGTTGGGGATAGCTCTCCTTTCCATTGTGAGGCTCTTCACATGGCCTCAAAGTTGGATAGAAGATATAGTGCCTTAGTAGAGGTATGTTGCAACTTGTATCTCATTCCGCTTCTAGCAATAATTCATGTCTGTGGAGGTGTGCATGATAGTTATGATTGTGCAGAGAGGGGAATAACATTCTTTAATGTTTATGAATGGGTTTGGTTCTTGGTGGTGCAGGTCCAGGCTTGTGGATCGATGGTGACAGAGGAGCAGCCACATGCAATGTTGATACCCATGGAGTACTTCTTCATGGGGTATGGTTTGTACAGGCCGTGCCATTTCAGCGAGAGCCCTAGGAGTCCACTCAGCCCATCTTGCATCTCCCCGGAGCTTCTCTCCCCAGAAAGCATGGGTTTGAAGCTAAAACCAATCAAAACCCGTGTTTCACTCGGATTATAACATGTCAGAAAGAAAGAAATCGGATGGAAATAATTCAAAGTGATCGATCCAGCTGTGTATGTGATTCAGAAGTTGCTTCATTTTTTAGTTCTTTGTTCAAATTTTTTATTGTTTAAGGGTAGAAGCGCGGCTGGAGGGAGAAGGGGGGTTGTAGATACACAAGGGGAAGAATATATCATATCATATCTCGTATATTATATAGGGAAGGGTAGGAGACTTCCTTCATTCTTTTGTAGTCACTCATAATGGAAAATCATTCCTTTGAGCTGTCTCTGTCTGTCTGTATATTCATTCTGTAAACACAACACTTTGAGGATTGAATTTTATTTATGATGTGACTAAAAATCAATAATAGAGGGGGAACTTCCCATTCATTCATGTATCATCTTCTCTTTCAAGTTTCAACTGTCATTTCCATTTTTATAATGCTCATGTATGTCATTGTGCTGCGCATGATGCACAACCATTGTCAAAACGTCAAACAAGATCATGGATTCATTCATTAAACTCAAAGTACATAAGATCACCTATCTAATTAATAAATAAATAACTCAAAAAGAATGACATTTTGAGCTTAAATTTACATCAATCCCTTGACACAATGAAGTAACTTATTGGAGCGTGAGAACACAAACTCGAGAATTATTATTAAGCGTTTATTAGGTACTAGTTTTGCTATTCTATATAGCAAGTATATCCACATTTAAAGAACGGGTATGAAATACTTTTCAATATATTTAACCAAAGAAAAGAAAAAAAGAAAGAAGAAGAAAATACTAATTACGCCAGAAATAACCGAGCGACGTCGCTGCGGTCATTAATCATTATGTATATTTCTTTTCGTCCGGACAACTCTGAGGCTGTAGAAAACGATTTGCAGAAGGAAAACCCAGGGTTTAAGTAAAACCCTACAGCTATTAGCCAAAAAAAAAGTAAAACCCTACAGCTTAGAGTAGTGAAGAATGAAGATAGAGGAGGGAGGATAGCCAGAAAAAGAGTAGAAACTTCCAGAAGAAAAACGACCAACTGCCAACCGCCGTTGCCGCCGTCGTTGTAAGTGAATTCATGAACGTTCTTTTCTTTTTCGAAAGTTTGTGCTTAATCTAATAGTTGAGTTTAGCTTATTTACGGTTGTAGATTATGGAATTTAAGTAAGCCTTTTGCTTTTGTGTGTGTCTGTAAAGCCTTGTTCTTTGATGCATTTGATTAATTAAAAACTGTTTCAAATAAATAGATGGCCTGTGACCTAATTGCTCTGGGAATGTCACCTGGTTTTCGAGGCCTCTCATTGCCAATTTGCCAAAGAACAACCACTTCTTCGGTTCAATTACATAACAAGATTAGTCCCAGTGTCAGTTCACTGTTGCTATCAGTTAGATTCAAGTCTTGTTCTTGTACTGCTCTCCATGTTATTGACTCGAATCCCAACAGTGATTTGGTTCTCAAACATACCCAAAACTCAGAGATCCAGCTTCATCAACGTGGATTGAATAATGGGAATGTGCCTGATCAGGAAATAGTAGGAGACAATGTAAAAGCCAGGTCTTTAGTTTGTAATAGCAAAAAGAGCCTTATACGGTATTCTGGGATGCTTCGCACCTGTGCTTCACAAGGGTCTTTGAATGAGGGGAAGGCTGTTCATGGGCAGGTGATAAAGAATGGGATACACCCAGATTCACATTTGTGGGTGTCGTTGGTTAATGTTTACTCAAAATGTGGGGACTCTGTGTATGCACGCAAAGTGCTCGGTGAAATGCCTGAACGAGATGTTGTGTCATGGACTACTTTGATTCATGGGTTTGTAGCAAGAGGTTCTGGTGTTGATGCTATTAATTTGTTCTGTGAGATGAAGAAAGATGGTACAAGAGCAAATGACTTTTCGTTGGCTACTGGTTTGAAAGCGTCTTCTTTGTGCTTAGATTTAGGCTTTGGAAAACAGTTGCATGCTGAAGCAGTGAAAGCAGGGTTCTTTTCGGATGGTTTTGTTGGGTCTGCTCTCGTTGATCTTTATGCAAAATGCGGTGAGATGGAACTTGCCAATAGAGTATTATTTTGTATGCCTGAGCAGAATGTTGTATCATGGAATGCCCTGCTAAATGGGTATGCTCAGGAAGGTGATGGGAATCAAGTTTTGAAACTGTTCTGCAAAATGACTGAATCAGAAATGAGGTTAAGTAAGTACACCTTGTCCACTGTCCTCAAGGGTTGTGCAAACGTGGAAAATTTGAGAGTAGGCCAGGTTGTGCATTCTCTGGTTATCAAAGTTGGGTGTGAGGTTGATGAGTTTCTGGGTTGCAGTCTTGTTGATATGTACTCCAAGTGTCGAATGGCAATTGATGCAGTAAAAGTATTCAGGAGGATTAAAGTTCCTGATGTAGTGGCCTGGAGTGCAATTATCACTTGCCTTGATCAACAAGGGCTATACCAGGAAGTGGCTTGGCTATTTCGTTCAATGATAAACACAGGCATCTCACCAAATCAATTTAGCCTTTCTAGTATTATTAGTGCTACCACTGATTTTGGAGACCTCCATTTTGGTGAGAGCATCCATGCTTTTATATGGAAATATGGGTATGAATCTGATCTTCCGGTCAGCAATGCTCTAATCACAATGTATATGAAATTTGGATGTGTGAGAAATGGCACTCAGGTTTTTGAGGCAATGACAGAACATGATCTGATTTCATGGAATGCCCTTTTATCTGGAGCGCACAATAATGAAATGTGCGACCTAGGGCCAAGAGTCTTCCACCAAATGCTCATTGAAGGTTTCAAGCCCAACATGTACTCCTTCATTAGTATTTTAAGATCCTGTTCTAGCCTCTTGGATGCAGGTCTCGGGAAACAAGTGCATGCCCATATTGTCAAAACAAGCCTCCAGGATAATGACTTTGTTGGGACAGCTCTCATTGACATGTATGCCAAAAGCAGGTTCTTAGATGATGCTGTTATAGCTTTCAGTAGATTGAGTAATCGAGATATCTTCACTTGGACAGTCATCATTACTGGTTATGTACAAACTGATCAAGCAGAGAAAGCTGTTGCTTGTTTCAGTCGGATGCAGCAAGAAGGAGTGAAGCCAAACGAGTTCACTCTTGCTGGCTGTTTGAGTGCTTGCTCTCGCATAGCTATGTTGGAAAATGGGCGGCAGCTCCATTCAATGGCAATTAAAGCTGGGCATTTGGGAGATTTGTTTGTTGGTAGTGCACTCGTTGACATGTATGCAAAATGTGGATGCATAGCTGATGCTGAGGGTACCTTTGAGGGTTTGGCTTCCCGGGATACCGTCTCATGGAACATCATGATTTGTGGAAACTCCCAATATGGACAAGGAGAGAAGGCTCTGGGAGCCTTTACAAAAATGTTAGATGAAGGCGCCATACCAGATGAGATCACTTTCATCGGTGTTCTTTCAGCATGCAGTCACCTGGGTTTGGTCGAAGAAGGGAAAAAGCACTTTGACTCACTGAGCAAAGTTTTCCAGATCACTCCTACCATTGAACATTATGCTTGTATGGTTGATATTCTTGGTAGTGCTGGGAAGTTTGATGAGGTTGAAAGCTTTATTGAGAGGATGAAACTGACACCGTATGCCATTATTTGGGAGACTATTCTTGGAGCTTGTAAGAAGCATGGAAATGTGGATTTTGGTGAAACAGCTGCAGGAAAGCTTTTTGAGCTTAAACCTGAGATGGATTCGACTTATATATTGCTATCAAATATCTATGCCAATAAAGGTAGGTGGGATGATGTTAGAAAAGTCAGGACATTAATGTCCAGCCAGGGTGTTAAAAAGGAACCTGGTTGTAGCTGGGTTGAAGTTGATGGACAAGTCCACACTTTTGTCTCTCATGATGGTTCACATCCAAGAATCAAGGAAATCCATCTGAAATTGGAGGAACTAGGCAAAAAGCTGACTTCAGGTGGTTATACACCAGAAACTGAGAACGTTCTTCACGATATCACTGAAAGAGAAAAAAAGGAACATCTCCAATATCATAGTGAAAGGTTGGCTCTTGCGTATGCCCTTCTGAGCACTGATCCTGTAAAAACTATTCGTATTTTCAAAAATCTACGCATATGTGGGGACTGCCATGATGTTATGAAGCTCATCTCGGAAGTCACGAATCGGGAGATAATTGTTCGTGACATCAAGCGGTTTCATCATTTCAAAAATGGCACTTGCTCCTGTCAGGACTTCTGGTGATTTTGGCTTTTGAATAGTGTGAGTTCTAAACGTTCTCGTAATGAACCATGAACAACAGGAGATTCATGGTAGTAAATAATTAAAGCATGCATAAAAAAGTAAGTCCTTCAGCTACTTAAACTTCTTTGACCTGAACTGTATGTTTGATGGAATCTGACTGTCTATCTTTCTTGTTGATTTTCAAATGGTGTTATCTGTTTGATTTACTTGGGGTGTTTACTTCTTCAGTTGCTCAAAGGGAGGCAGATGTCAAATGTTTGGAAATTTCTCCAGGCAGTTCATTGGTAAAGACAGTGCTGGAGTTGCTTTCTTATCTTGCTTTCTTTTCTTTTCCTTTTGTTCGTTTCATTTTATTATGTCGTTTTCTTTTCCTCCAGACGGAAATGCGACTTTCTTTTTCTTACTTGCAGGAAACCCGACATAACTGAAGGGTTGAAGATGCTGAGGTGCCACACATTTTTGTTGGGGATGAGATCCTTAATGCTCTGAGGCTCCCAACATGACTTCAATTCGGATGGAGATATAGTGCCTTAATAGAGGTATGCTGCAATGTGCTTGTTAGTTTTAGTCTAGCATATAGATGTCCAAGATTGATTCGTAGATAGGGTTGTGAAAAGTAACAGTAGAATTAAAGAGCATCTTCGATGTGTATTATAGAGGGTGATGGGTGGGTTTGGTTGGTGGTGCAGGTCCAGGCTGTGATGTTTAGGAACAGCCTAGGAGCCCAGTCAGTTAATCTCGCATCTCCCTGGAGCATCTCTCCCCCATAAAGCAGGGGTTTGAAGCTAGGACCAGTGAAGACCCGTGTTACTGAATATGGACGAAAGATAATGTTTCAGAATTGTCACAGGTTGATGTTGCATCATATTCCCCTTTAATGAAGATTTCTTTGGGTTGCAACTCATAGAATGATGGAAGAGATGCATGGATCACAGAGGAATAAGAGTTCGAGTCAAAAATGGTTGCGACTTACAAAAAGAAAGGTTTGGCGTCTATTCTGTGGGATTCTTTTGTGCGATCAATAATGCAAAATAGTAGAAGGGTATCCCCCATGTTTTCTGCTAATTGGAACACATAATGCATTGGCTTTGCCACTTTGTAAAAGAATAACAAAGAGCCCTAAAATATTTTGGAAGTGTTTAACAAATAGTTGATGAATTTCTTTCAAACAATAAGCAACTGTGACAAGCCTCATCTAATAACAACAAAAGTGATGCACTTTTAATACAAAATTTTTAGAATTCATATAAACTCCTAGACCATCAGCACCAGTCTCCAGACAGCATCCCTGCTTTTTATGGATAGCCAAGCATAACCTTGGTGCTCTTCAGAGAGTGCATTCCCATCTTCTCATGCTCTTTTCATTCCGAGTCCTCATCTTCATTCTCACTGTTTAGACTATCATCATCAATTTCGCCGTTTTCCCCTTTCCGTTTTTTTCCTCTTTTTTCCACTGATGTCATTGTACGAGCAGCAGCTAAAAATGCAGCGCTCATGTATTCATTCACCTTTTCATCAACCGTATGTTCCTCTCGTCTCTTGTTATCAATGTAAAAGATAAGGTCATCATCCGCTTCATTGCTGTCTAACTTAGAAGCTGGTGGCTTGAAGTCTGGTTTAGATATATCAAGACTGTGATACTTCAGGATACTATCACCAAACACTAAGAAGCCTTGACGCTCGAGGTTAAGAAGCCATTCTGGAGAATGAGATGAATATTATACAGACCATAGAATGAGTAAAATATGTCATAGTTGATTTACTACAAAAGGAAGTAAGCAGAGCTACTTACTTATAAGAGCTTTAGGTGAATTTCCCTTTGATTTGAGTGAACTATCCTCCACAGGAATCTGATTCTTTACCCATTTAACTATTTGGGAACACAATTGTGAACTGGAAAATGCAGTTGTATAAGAGACGCTTCTCCTTTGATCCCCATGCTCCCTGAAGCATGCCATAAAATGATTAATGGTATCATTAGAATTTCAACTACAACAAGAAATATCCATTTCAATTTCCTCTTTCTGGACATGTAATTATATTTGTTGTTTGTTTCTTACCTAAAATACCCCACTGCTTCATGCGCAAGAATCAATCTTCTCATGGCAATAATTTTCATGTGCTCAGCAGATATGTGAATCGCTTTCTCAGGATTAAGGAAAGAATACTCAACCAATACGATGGCATCATACAGCACTGTCCTCAACAAAACTTCGTCTTCCGAACTCTGCATATAAAGAGTAACCATGATATCTTCTTTAGTCTTTACCTTTAAGATCATCTCAAAACAAAAAATCTTACTTCCTATGATGAATAGAGTCGAGAAACTAATATTCGAAGAGAGCCAAACAATATGAAAGATGTATCGAAACTAAACATTATAACTTACCAGTCGGGAGGTAACAGGCAAAGTCTTCTCCAGCAGCATCCTCAAAAGGACCTCTAGTTGACACAAAGACTAAGAAAGTTAGCACATTAAAATATGAGATCAACAAAACTATTACCATCGCCGGAGACATGAAATACCTTTCAGTGAAACACACTGAATGCAGTACTAGAAATATACCAAACAGATTTATACAAGCATGATAGAATTACACCCTTCCTTGTGAAATCAACGAACAGCAAAGCCAGAGATAAAAAAGTTATACACTAAATTCTCAATGTCAAGTGTTAATAAATACCTTGATAACAAATACATATTTGTCTAATTCAGGCAAAAATAAAACAACACTAACCGAAAAGGTAAATGTTCTGAAACCCAGTGATGGAAGCAATAGCCCAAGTCCTCAACTCTGTCTCCAACTCCTCCCTTGAAGTCCCAGCTTTGCAATTCAAGCACAGTTTCAACAAAAACACCTCTGCAATAACAACTCCAGCCAAGTAATTCACATCACCATCTCTATCACTAAGCCCTCCAAGCACGTCCTTACTCACCAACGGTAACAAATTTCCTACAGCCTCATTTCTGTTTAACCAAACACAACTTAAGCACTGAAAAGACCAACCCGAATTCGAATTAATCAAAGGGTCCTCCTGACCCAATTCCTTGGTAGAACAGCACACATTTATAAACCCCAGAATCACTCCCATCAAATTCTTCACCTCTTTCATCACTTTCTTCTCTCTTTTCAGTGCCAAGTCCCTCTTAAACGACTCCACAACGACGTCGTATACCAACCGCACCACCGGAGCAAGCAGAGCGATGCTCTTTGAAGAACTGCACGGAGCTGAGCACGCCAAGACTAGCTTAAACAAGTCCTTTGCGGCTGATATCCGGTCCAAAATGTCGTCTTTTGGTTGGTTCCGGCTGCAAAAAATTAGTGCCGTGTAGATCCAGATGGATTCGAGAGGTGGGTCGATTCGAGCTTGCATTAGTTGATAGAATTTTCGAATCAAGTGAGAGAAGTCTGGGTTTTCCTTGTGAAGTTCATCTACAACGCTCTGAATTGATGGGGTTAGCTTGTTCTGACTAATTTTGGGGTTGGAGATTTCTCGGTCTAAGGAATCTGTGTAGTCGATTAGAGAGGGAACCATGGTTGAACTCGGAGATTGTTCAAATTTGTTTCAGTGAGAAGCTGAGCTCAAGCAAAACCCTAACTTTATGTGTAGGGTTTAAGGGAATTTCGAACGGTTTTTGATACTGTCATATTTAGCCTCGTAATAAAAGGGGTCGGATCGGTTTGAGGGTCAGAGGTAAGGGTCGTCAAAGGCCAACGGTCCAAGCCCACGATCGAGGCCCACATACAACGGGCCAGACAGAGCTGGTCTTTTTCATCAATTTTTCAATATTCGGGCCGGGCTGGAATGGGCTTTGTCAAATATTTAAAGCCCGGTGTAGAAAATCCAGGTCCTAACCGGCTTTTATATTATACGTGTTATCTCGAACCCTATTGGATGAAAAAATTGGGTCCACAACACCATACTCTACTCAACCAATGAGATGCAGGTAAACACGTAACGAAAAAACTTGGTCCAAGTTCGAACCTGGAATAAATCAAAATAATTGATCATCAAACTACTTGTGTTCTTCACTGTTTGATGTTCTTTTCATTTATGGGTCTTTTTTAGAGCTATGGCGAAACTAAGGGCAATTTTTACAGTGCTAGTGATCTTAGCATGTGTGTCGATCTCTGAGTGTGCGAAGAAGCCAGTGGCTGTTGCTAGGAAGGAAGACATTCCGTACATCAAATGCCAAGTCTGTGAGAAGCTCGCAGCTCAGTTACACCACCAAGTTGAGAAGAAGCACGCTGAGATCGAACCCAAGAAGGTAACTTTATCATCTGGGTATTCTCCCGGAGCCTTGAATATGCTCTTGTTTAGAATTTGATTAATGGGTGTTGTTCATTTCGGTGAATTTGAATGTGGGTGTTTTGTGTTTTGGCGCTAGATCTCGGAGTATCAGATAATTGAGATCACCGAGAATGTTTGCAATTTGAAGAAGGCAGAAGCGGATTGGATTTTGCTGATTGATATAGTTGAACAAGGAGATAAGTTGCAGGTAAGAATTCGTTTGGCTTTGGATTTGGTTTAAGGCCTGTTATATCATTGTTGAGTATCTTTTTATGGACCCAAATTTTAGAAATTGTGTTTTCATCAGATAAATTTGATGGGGTTTATGTCTTTTAAGTATTACAGTGTTGAACTGTCGATACTTTTTATTCAAGTCCAATAGGCTTTAGTATAGATATTTTGTTGATCATTGTCCTGACCTACATCATTTGATACTTTTCAGCTGGTAGAACAAGAATCTGAAGGACAATGCGATTCTGAATGTAAGACAATAGAGCGAGCCTGTCAGGAGGTAAGGTTTTGTGACTCATTTTTTATGTTATTGTGTATTCAGATTTTCTGGTACGTTTACTCTTTGCAGTTAATGAAGTTAAATTCTTTGGCTTTCCACTCTGTTTTCCTTTATATTGAATGAGAGAAGTGGAAGGATTTCTTAATTGGATGTGATCATCTACATTATGCTAGTATTTCAGTTCATTCTCTCTCGACTAGCTGTCATTTTTTTTTAGCCTCATTTTCATGCACTTTACTCTAATTGAAGTGCTAATCTGTAATGTTGTAGATTCTGGGGTATTCTGATACTGATGCCGCTGAATATTTATACAAATCCAAACCTGACATTGATTCCTTTGTTAATTATCTATGCAAAGACCTTACTACAGCATGCAGTGCCAAGCCTCCCCCAGTTCCTAAGGTAACAGCTTTCTTGAGTGATATTCAAGTCAATTCATTATTGACACATTTGTAAGGCATCATCCTTTGTTGTTTATCTATTGAGACTAGGGATCTTTGTTATCATTATTCCGTATGTCTTAAGTTCATGTTTTGAGCACTATAAACTATAAATATGCTCTTTTGAAATTTGTTTTTACACCACAGTGGGCTCATATGTAGCAGCCAATGGTGTTTATTTCATGACTGATAAAACCATATAACGTGCTTCAAAAATCCTATAGCAACATGTACAGATTTCAGATCCTAATACGGCTGATGTGCAGATCCATGAATGCTACCTTGTTTATATGTTGATCTCAAGGTCAACCACTGTTTTTAACTACCTTGATCATTTTTGAGGTCAAGTATCTCTATATTACATAGGATAACATACATCTAGTGATTGACTATACACGACTTGCTTTTAAAGCAACACAGTTATGTCTCATAACAAGAAAAATGCTCATGTAAATATTTTGGATCTCCCAGGATAGGACTCCTGGAGAAGTTTTTGTGCCCAAGTCATCTAAAGAGGCAGAAATGGAAAAGATATTGAAATCTATGGAGGTAATTGTCCTTTCATTGGTGCAGATATTCATTTCATACCATACTGTTTGCTGAAATTCATTGTGTCATGTTCCGGTTTTCCGTTCAGGGTATGCCAGGAGCCCCAGGCATGAAAATGTACTCGAGAGATGATTTGATGAACATGAAAAATTTTGGTGGCGAAGATGCTGATGACGAAGACGATGATGATGATGACACTCAGTTTCCCTCAAAATTGGTAATTACAAAATTTCAGTCTAGACATTCTTCATATGAAATTGTACTGTTTTTTTCATCGTTTAAAGAATTTTATTGAACAGGGAAAGGCTTTGAGAGATAAAGAAAGTACAAAGAGCGATTTAAAACAGAAAATCACCCATGGAATTTTAAAGACCAAGGACACACTAAAGAAGCATGCAAGCAAAGTCTCTAACTGGTTACGGCAGAGGTGGAGGGGACTCAGAAAGGCAGCTTCAAAGAAGAGTACAAAGGCCGGCAAGGCAGAGCTTTAGAACACTGAATCACCCAACTATAGGAATTGTATTACAGCCATTATATTTTTGTTAAAATTCTATCAATATGAGTTTTGCCAGTAAGTAGGAAGTTGACGGAAAGATTTTGTTTCCATCACATTCGGAAGACCTTGAATTTTTTTTTATTTCCTAATTGGATCAACTTCGGCATTTTACACGTGTTTTGTGAAAATGCATTGTTTTACTTTGGATGGCAACCACAATATACACTACCAAAAGATAACTATCGTATCATTTGAATGAATCAAAGAACGTAAAAATCAGATTTATAAAACTTTAATAAACGATCAAATACCAAACCTTCTAGCATCAAAATTTTGATATTACAACTTCAAGAAATGAATAGTTAATAGTACAAATGCTACAAAGCTGCCTCCAAGAACATTTGAATCTAGTTGGAGGCAGCTTTTCCTTAACACAGGTTGAGCAACGATCCACAACATTGAGTTGTTGCAAATATCGATTAATTTCTCGAGGAACAATAAAATAACGCGACTTAGCGCATTTTGTAATATTGAACCCTTGAAACTGTGCATCGCTGGCCATTCAATGAATACTTGAGCATTATATCAATATCACGGGGATTCTTTTTGTTTTGAGCCACAGTCATGGTTCCAACAATTGACTCTCCTTGACATACTGTCAGCACATCTTCCAAGTACAGCACTGTTTGCTTCCAGTGTGTAGACCGCGATCTTGGCCCTGCATTATATTTCATGTTGCAAGAAAGATGGTACTTATGAGAAAACTTCCAATTGTATTATTAAAACCTGGATATATCCAGTTACCATGGCTCCTAACACAGTTGTGATGTAAGCTTAGCCTTTCACAAAAAGAACAAAAATCTTGCAATGTTATTAATTTTGACAACATTGGAAGCATATGAATAAAACATCTCTTTTTTTTTCTTTAAGATTTCTTTGTTGCCAGTATTTCCAAAAGGAACTTTGATCAGGGCAGAAAAGGCACAAAAAAATAGGAGGTGAAGAACACAGAAGCTGACCTGTGGAGAAGCCCATAAGTTTATGACATTTTGTAAATGACACGTCAAAGTAGGCTACAAGAGCATGAACGAAATCATCCCGTTCAGCCATAAGCTTAAAAGGAGCTGTGAAGGAAGCATCTCCAGGAGTCATCTTAGATATATCCATTGTCTGAATGAAGAAAATTGGAGAATGTTAGTGAAGGCATAAAAAGGACAAAGGACTTATCTGATGCAGTGCAGCAGGGTGCACAGGCATATGTATTTCCCACCTTTAGTAGCTGGCTGTTTGTAACAATTTGGTTTTGGTCAACAGTGTCCACAAGAGGCTCCATCATGGCTTGCTTCTTGATGCAGCTCATGTCAAAGCCATATACATTATTCCAAACTGGAATATTGGGAAAATTGGAAGAGGAAATAAGCGAAAATTCCAACAAAAAATAACAACAATCTATACGTAAATACACAAGAGATCAGCAGGCTTACATTCTATCTTGTCTTCTTTGTACTCTGCATCCTCAATAGCAGTCAGAAAGAGAGAACATTTGTCGGGTAGCAAAATCCCATCATCTGCCTACAAACAAAAAAAGAACGCACATTTTTCCAATAAATAAGCCAGAGCATGATACATCTTAGATTTGAATGTAACAAAGAGTATAACCTAAACCTAGCTCTTGATTATCCTATAGGATCCCAAAACACATAACTGTAATGGAATTATCCCTTGACAAGGGCAAGACGAACTAAGCCACCCAACTAAAAGTATAGGTCTTTTTAAAATTAAAAATAAATAAATAAATAAAAATAATAATAATAATAATAATAATAATAAGAAAACCACACTGAATTGACAATCTGCAACTTTGCATAAGGTTTACTTATTCTTGAGCTGGATATCACAAACAATAAATTTGGATTGTAAATAATACTTACAAGCCATTTATCACGAGCATAGAGGACCGTATTCAACATATTCTCAAACAACAAAAAGTATCCCATCCACTCAGAAATAATTATATCCACTTTAGCAACTGGAAGCTCAAGTTCTTCAATCTTTCCTTTCAGAACAGTTATAACTGCATTTATCAAATACCCGATGAGTAAGCAGGATTCTATTCTGTTAGGACAATGTCAAGACTGAAGAGGCAGATCAGAGCTAAATGCAGGTATGAACTACAAAAGCATTACCATTAGAAAACCCATTTGTTTCAACGATCTCTTTTGCCCTCTCAGCCATATCCGAGCACTCAACCTGTGGAAGCAAATCAACACTATTAAATAGATCTGGCCAGACTACATAATTAGGAAGTCTACAATGTACTTATAGAAACTCATTTGTCAACAAAATCTCTTTGAGAAATACATACTGCATAAACATGCTTGGCGCCAGCTTTTGCACAAAATAAGGACAAAATTCCAGTCCCAGCTCCCACATCAAGAACAACTTTGTCCTTGAATAGAAACTTATTCTGATAAATAACATTTTGATATGTCTTAGTTCTCACTAGATCCTTCAACATCTCCTGCAACACAACAATAGTCAGCGCATGTAATGACTATTTGCAAGAAAGTTACAAGAATAAAATACAAAACTGCTTCGCATCCAAGTCTGGGACACTTACTTCATGAATACCTGCAATCACAGAAAAAAAAAAACACTAACATAAGCCTAAGCCTTCTGTTGCAACTGTTCATCAAAACTAAACAAGTTAAAAAAAATACGGTTGTAAAGAAATAACACACACCCTGCCAATCACAAGTTCAAGAGCTTCTTAAACAGTATATAACAACTCTATACATTTAGATTAAACATATATGAATACTCTGCCATCACTTTCTCCTCTGGCAACCAAACCAAAGCTCCAACTCAACTAAAGCTAATATAACCAAGTTCAATACTTCATAAAACCACACGAAAAGCCAATCATAAAAATCAAAACTTTTCCTCTTTTCATGTCTATCTTCTCTCAGCTTCCACAGCATTAAACAACTTTTTAAACAGAATACAATAACTCTAACAACTTTTTAAACAGAATATATGAATGCTGTGCCATCACTACATTATTGCTTTCTGCTCCAGCAATCAAACCAAAGCCACAACTCAACTGAAGCTAATACAACCAAGTTCAGAACTTTATGAAACCCAATCATAAAAATAAAAACTTAAACCAACCATTAGTAGGAGAAAGAAAAATTACCGAAGTGAGAGTAGGAGTCGAAGTAATAGTCGGCGCTGGTTTTATCATTGGCGTCAACGAATGAGACCTCAGGCTCGCCCATTGAGTCGTCAACGGCTTTGTCAAGATCGGGGTCGCACATGGACTCGTCGTGGTCTATGAGAGCTCCGTCGTCTTCGAACCGAGTGGTGGAGCCTTGGGGCAAGTCGCTGAAGCCCGTTGAGCTGGGATTGCTGTTCTTGGTGGTTTGGTTCTTTCGGCGACCCATTGAGAGAGGATTAGGGTTTTGAGAGGGTTTTTTGGGTACTTGCTCGCGGTTTCAGTTTTCTACCTTCAAGTGGATGCGAGAGGGGTCGTTATATCGTCACAGCGGGAGAACTCAGTCCAAGCTGTTGAAAGCAGCAAACGACGCCGTCTCCTCCAAATACAATAGGCGAAGAGACTTTTTTTATTTTCAATGAAATTCCCTTCTTAGGTTCGCTCCTATTTCAAGCTCTGTTTCTTTCACCATTTTGGTCATTAAAGTAATTTTGATTTTTATAATTAGGATTCATTTCTTTTTTTTTTGTATCAAATAAATACATAATTTATTTTATTAAATTTTAATTATTCTCAAACAGTCTATTTGAGCTTTGGATTTCTTCAACTGTTCAAAGCAGAAAAAGAATACTGAAATAAAAAATAATAATAAGAAATTTGGAGATGCTAGCTAGCTCAACAAAAGGGGTCCAAAATTTTAAGAGACATGTTCACCCAATTAGTTGGGTGTTTCGGCACCAATAAATGGTACAAACCATGAAAGACTTCAAAAATGCAATGTCATACCAGTACACATAACTTCAGTTTATAACAAATATTGAACAGCTGATGATTTTATTTAAAAGTTCTTGTTGCTATCACGAATACAAGGATTCAAAGAGAGCACATCAACGTCACTTATCAAGCGGCCATGGTGCCCCTGCCATTACTGCTTCGATCTCGCCTATTTCCCGAGGAACCTTTGTCATGGTCTTACAACCATTTGCCGTGATATGCTACAAAACCCAGAATCATTTATAAGCATGCAATATCAAATGCATGAAATCACAAAAGCAAGCTAGTAGAAGGCATGATTCGTAAGGGTTAATATGCATGTGAATATGCCAAGGGGAAAACGCAACAAAAGGCTAACATCAGAGTTCAGACAAAGGGGGTACCACGTCGCTTTCAATTCGAACTCCACCAAAACCTTTAAATCTACCAACTGCTTCATGATTGAAGAACTTGGTGGTATTTGGACTTCCCATGGCTGGAATCAACAAAGCATCTATGAAGTAGCAACCAGGCTCCACTGTTATCACCTACAAAACAAAGCCCCCCCAAAGACAAAGCATCAGTGCAATATCATTTTAACCAAAGTTTAAAAATTTAAAAGATTCAGAATATTCAGTGAAACGATTTGATTCATAAACAAGGCAAAGAATGAGAAAAGGAAACACACACAAAATTCATTACTGACCATCCCCTCTTGCATTTGTCTTGTTGTACGCAAAGACTTCAATCCAGGTTCTTTTAGCCTCTCAATTCCCTGCAAAAATTATTTAAATGCTGAATGCTGAGATCTTCTGAAAGATAAAACCACAGAGGATTAGCTGATAACTTAATGATAAGAACCTTTAAGTAGCCACCAGGATCATGAGTGTCAATACCAAGCATATGCCCAAGCCCATGAGGCATGAAAACAGCACCCAGTCGTTCAACCATCATATCATTTACATTACTAGAACCAAGCACAGTGAGCAGATCCTTTCGAAACTAGAGATAACTTGCAAGTAATTAATATACTAGAATACATAATTGAGATAAGATTATTACCCATTTAGAATGCCCCCTCTCTTCAATGACTCAAGAATTACTTTTTCTGCTAATCTGCAATTGTAAGGAGGCAAAAGAATCAGAATGTACACCATATTACCAAAAGCCTAGAATTTTTGTTTAATATAGTCATACTTGTGCATATCAACCCAGCTTACTCCAGGTTTCAGTGTTGATATAACATCATTGTGAGCATCAAGAACAGCCTGCAAGCAGGATAATAGAAACAAGATAAATGTACCATAAAAATGCTAAAAACATAAAATTATGCTAAGCACAGCCTGCACACAAGGCTAGAGTCCTAAGCATTTGAACGCAGTTGCACTCACACAGACAGAGCAAGACAAACACTGAAGATATGATCAACACCATAATACCAATTACTTACATTATATACAAGGGATTGGTCGGAGGTAAACTTTCTGTTCACCTGCAGAAAAAAGTTGACAGAATTTTAGAAACCTTGGGGGAAAATAAATATATATATATATACATGCATTGTGCCCAGTACTCTAGAAAAAGCCTTCTGCTTCTATTTAGAAGCAATTTCCATGGTTTAGAAAACCTTGACCCCGCTGATTCCAGGATATGTGCTATAGATCATAATTCTTCTCACAAATTTCATATCAGAAAAGTAATTCCAGACCTTGCTAACCAAAACTTCTGTTTAATTTATTTAAGATTTCCAAAAAGTTTTTGTTAGTTCATTTACATAAAAGGATCCACGCTCATTCAATTAAATGTCATGCAAGGATAAAAGAAGATTAATCACGATGACAATGATAAACAATTACTTACTGTCAAATTTAAGAGCACCATCAAAGATCTCTATAAATGGAAAACTGAAAATTCACAAGGAATGACTCACGTGAGCACCTAAATAAAATTAAATTAACTTGATAACTTTAAAAGTCTAGGCCCACTAATGAAGTAGTAAATGGCAATTATCTCAAGTACACTAGCAAGCTAATGAAGATAAATACATATACTCACAGGGTAGGAACAAGTTATGTCGGACCCATAAAAATGGTATTCCGCTCCCATATCAAGCAATGCCAAATCTCCATCTTCCAAGGTCTAGACAAAGTCACAACAGATGTCATGATGATTTTTACAAGGTAACAAAGTACTTCAGAACTTCAGCTGGGTAAAGTCTACTTTACCCTGTCATTTGGAGCTGCTGCATGCCCATAATGGAGAACAGAACTGTATTTTCAAAAAAATTAAAACTTCAGTCAACCTTCTTACAGTTAGATTTATGTCAATATGAAGACATTCATACTCTTGGTGAAATCAAAAGACGTGTTCACACTGGAACTAACAGTTAGAACTCCAACCAAATTTAAAAATCCGGTGATCTTTTTCCATATTAGTACTATAACAAACAGATAACATCAGAAGGCTATAGTGTTAGTTGGGAATTTGGGATTAAGAATTTGTTAAGAATCTTAAGATGAATGGTATTAGAACATCATACAAAGTATGATAGAGAAAATAAAGGTGGAGTACGATTAGTGGATTATTAAAACCCAGTGTTATGGAGGGGGAAAAAAACACTACAAGTGCTTACCTATTTTCACCAGTAGCACAAATACAAGTATATGAGCAATGTCTACAGCCACCATACATGTAGGTGTGGTGAAGGAATATGCTTTCCAGCTGATACTCATACATGCCTACCCTAACTTTTCTCATGACCTGGTCAGAAAGAAAAAGCAATAAATTTGTTATATCAAGAATAAGAGTGTAAGACTAAGAAAAAGATACTGAATTTCTGAAATATTTCTGAATATTAAAAAAAAAAAAAAAGTAGTCCAAATCTTCAAAGTACACTACACAAAGCTCATGCAACAGTGAATCACTTATCCTTTACTGAGCTTGCCATCAGTTAGATACATGAAGTGCATGCGTGAACCAAAAAACTTTCAAGAACGAGATGCAGAAATATATGTTAAATGTACATTTACTGCTGACAAAATGTATATCTTGAATAAAACATTTGGCAAACTGTTCACAAAAGGTTACCTCGACATGAGCTTCAGAGCTTATATCATTGGCAAACTGGATAAGGGCAAGCTCCAGATCTGACTTTATAACACGGCATTCAGTCAAAATCGGATGCAAGGTAGTCAAGTCCGTGTCAAACTTATCAATCCCCTATAGAAAGATTAGGAATAAATATTCAATATAATATTCTAATTAAAATAAATATAAAGGTGTTATATATATACCCAAAAGAACAAACAAACAAACAAACAAACAAGGAAGCTTATCACTAAGCCTTTCGAAGAAAATAGTTGAGTGAAGATATACACACTGTTATGCAGTAATGGTGTCAGTGAAGCATTACAGAGACTGCAATACACCATTACTAATGAATATTTTTATTTATTCAACCTAAAACACCAATCATGACCACCTGGACCAATACATGGTGCAGCAAGTCAGATTGTGACAGTATGAATAACTTCGTTGAAATAGATAGGGAGTCTGAGAAAAAACCTGAAACTCAGCTGGTTTCGAGAAGTTATCACTATCAGTGTTGAGTCCATGCAAGAGAAACAATAAAGGTTTGCCAGACCCTTGGTATTCATCTTGTAAAACTTTTGTAATCTCATCAGTATAGTATGCTACGCTAACCATATATCTTTCCTGCAGATGAAAGACATACGCATGAGCCAATGAGTACTGACAGCATCTCACACTGGCATGGAAAACAGAAAGAATAAAAAAATAAAAAATAAAAGACTTCAATCACCTTGAAGTAGGATAAAGGCTTTATCTCTCCCAACCAAACAGCATAATCAGCAGGTAATCTAGGAGCAAAGAGAAAAGATTTACCAGTTGCAATGTCCTTCAGGAAAAAGGGTACAACAAGATTAGTTCACTAGAACACGTCCGTGTAACCCATAAAAGCGAAATTTTTTACGGAATAACAACCCAAAAAATACAAATTTACACTCAAGAGCAAGAAACAACCCAAATGTCACAAATATGTACTTACTATAGCACCAAAAAAACCAGGCTCTCTTACTCCAAACAAGTAAGCAAAGTAACTCTCCTGCCTATAAACAAAAACAGACATCATTTAGAAAATAAAAAATCCATCCTTTAAATTTAAAAGCATTGCAGAGTAAATAACTAGTCGGAAAACACCTTTGATAGAAAAATGCAATGATCTCAACCAAGTGTTTACCATATTGATTAAACAACAATTCCTATTTCGATAGGTTAAATCAAGTGGAAAATAATTAGAAGTAAAAGCTAGTTAATTATACTGGTAGTTGATGGAATCAAACACTGCTTAAGCACCTGAAGACCTCGATGTGATCAGTGTCATAGCGAGTTTGCTCCTCGCCTCCCTAAAACAAATTAACAACAACAACGAGTTTATGGCAATCGAAATCGAAATCAAAATTGTTTTTGTGTGAAAATAAAATAATGGAAATGAAGTAGACGAATAAAGAGCGATGATTACTTGGAGTAAGACGAAACCATGGAGGGGACGAGAAGACTGAGAGAGGTGGTGGCGAATAGAGGTGAGGAGCTTTTCGCGGTTGCGAACGTGGAGTTCGATTGGGACTGTCGGAGGAGTGAGAGAAGATGGCGAAGCCATGGCATGGATTCTTTTCTTCCGGCTCAAAAACAAAGCTACGATGTATTTATACAACGTCGGACGGGTCGAAGCCTCAACTTGGGCCAGAGTTGTTTGTTTCTCAAGTCCTTAGAATTCTTAAGGCAGAACAAAAGATAAGGAATTAACAAAAATAGAAAAACAGCCCAAATACGAAACCCACGCAACGGTTTGGTCCTTAGCTTCTCCCTTGCCTTGTCCATGTTATGGTAATGATATTTTTATTGATCGGCTTGATTCTTTGCGAAACATGAAGGATTCTAATGCTCTTGCACATGTTTTGATCCTTTGCTATCAGCTTTTTGTTTGCTTGAAACAGTCTCATTTTTAAACAGATTGTTATAACTCGATCCTCACCGGGTTCTGTATGGAGCTACAACTATAACTATGTAGAAACTTACGAGAAGAAGGCATAATAATCATATCCGCTGGAAACCTCCTGCTCCTGCTTTTGTTAAACATAATTTTGATGGTTCTGTTAAGACAAATTAGCATGTTGCTGCTGGTTTTGTGATCCGAGACTCCCAAGACTTCCCAATTATAGCTTCTTCAAGGAAGATTGAATACTCTGATGTTTTGACAGCTGAAGCTTTTGCTTTTTGTGAAAGCTTACAACAAGCAATAATTCAAGGATATCATCAAATCCAGGTTCAAGGTTATTCTAAAATTCGTATTCATAGTATACTCGGCAACATTTCTACTCTTTCAACAATGCAATTCTAGTCGGAGATATCCAGCTTCTTGCTCAAACTTGCACAAATATTTCATTCACCCATATTTTCAGAGAGGCAACGGACTCTCTTGCTAATTATGGTCGCTCACTACAAGTTGCTACATTGATAAAATGATAAGTCTCTTTCCTCTGGTGCTTCTCAGGCTTTTCTGTAGGATAGTTTAGGTGTAGGATGGTTAAGGGATTTCTCTTTGCAATTTTTTTTTTTCTCTTTGAAATAGTTTTGATAAGCGCTTCCTCGTAGAAAAGCGTTTTTACCAAATTTGTAAAGGATTTTTAAGCCTTTAAGAAGCAATACCAAACAACCTCTCGATCAATAATTGCAATCAAAAACAGGAAGTATACCCTAAACAGAT
Organism: Rubus idaeus; assembly: GCA_030142095.1. Taxonomy (NCBI): domain Eukaryota; kingdom Viridiplantae; phylum Streptophyta; class Magnoliopsida; order Rosales; family Rosaceae; genus Rubus; species Rubus idaeus. The sequence goes on along the minus strand of CM057965.1, from coordinate 3,152,042 downwards.
CGATTTGTCATACAACTATGAACCTTAAACAGATCAAAACCTAACAAGAAGAATAATTTTATAAACCACCACAAAACCAGCAATCAATTCAACGCAGCAATCAATTCAACGCAGCAATCAATTCAACGCTCAGACCAAAAAAATTCAACGCTCAAGCCACACATATCAGATTTCCAAATTGGAAATGAGTTGTGTCCCAAGTAAATGTATTTATCGTCTCTATAAATTATTTAGAAAGTGTTCCAATTGACATAACTCTAAAATTTCGATCGGTTACAAATAATTCTCATGCCGAAAAAATTATGGAATTTTTTCTAGTCATAGAGTACATAATTATTAAAGTTCGTACAAAAAATCACAATTTTTTTTACCTTATGATAAATGTTTTATGGCCCAGTCCATGGCTTCGCTCATTATTGTGGCCAAGCCAGCCCCTGTCTTTGCCCATTCTTGTGGCCAAGACAATGCAAAATTCATGTGCTCATTTCCATATGCTCATACTTTTAACCATGTTCATCCAAGCGAGGTCTTACCACACTTTGTCACATAACAACAATGTTCTAGCATCGTGGAGACCAACCCCAAAAGTTTTCTCTAAAAAAAAAAATTGAGACCTTAGTTTCTCACCCAAAAGAGCCAAAACTATGGACTATAGCATACGGTTTTTGGCCAAAATTGTATGATATTACTTTCTCACCAAAATTTTCTCACCCTCAAATCATGATTTTAAGAATTTGTCAAACTAACGGAATACAAAAATTTGAACCAAATTGTTTTTTACTATTTTTCAAAGTCAAGAAACTAGAAAATGCATAAAATAAACTCCACACTTGATTTTCGAGTTCCGTTGATTGGCACACGTTCTAAAAATTATGCTTTACGAATATGCATGTATATATATATATTATAATTGTCAAAATATCTCATAAACTTGGTTATAATTGTCAGTTTGTATCCCGAACTTGCAGTTATGAAAATTGATCCCCTAAACTTGACAAAAACTGTCAATTTACACCCCCTCCATCAATTCTAACTTTTTTCATCCAAATGTTGGTCATGTGCTACTCATGTAAAAGGCAATATAGTCATTTTGGCCACTATTTTTTTATAAATAAAAAATCAAAACAAATATATATTCTATGCCAAAAATACAAATATATATTCAAAAAAAAATTTATTTTCTTTCTCAATGGAGATATATTTAGAATTATATTTGTAACTTATCGTAAATTGTTTCTTATAAGAAAAATTTGCCATAAATCTTTATTTATTATTTTTTTTTGTATGAATTATTTCTCCTCACATAAGAGATCATTTTTAATTTTTTATTAATTTTTTTCATGTATTTGTTTATTAATAATATATATTTATATTTTTTAAACCTAAAATTAATGACTATATTGCCTCTCACATGAGTGTCATATGACCAACATTTGGATGAAAATGGTTAAAATTGATAGAGGGGATGTAAATTGATCATGTTTGCCAAGTTCAATGGATCAATTTTTGCAATTACAAGTTCGGGATGCAATCTGACAATTATAGCCAAATTTAAGGGATATTTTGATAATTAAGCCTATATATTATTCGTATGTTGTTAGATTGTAGATCTAAATTGATTTTGGGGATAAAAAAAAATTATTGGAGTGTTGAATATACGTTTCGGATTAAGAGCTTGCATGGCAATATATTATTGAGTTAGAGTAAGTTTTTTGTATGTAAAATTTTATGGAAAAATGAAAGTGAAAAACAATCGGGACAAACTCTAATTCAATAAGAAGTTGTGGAGTAAACCCATAGAAGAATCAAGTCGTAAGAGAGATGGCCGATATTATTTCAGAATTGGATGTAAAACGATGTTAATTATCTCTAACTAAGACTCTCTGCATGGATGTTCTTGGATCACAATTTAGGGAGTACAATAAACGTTCAACTCTATATATGCAATTATTAGCTAATATATAACCTAATATTGGATCAATAATGAAAATATATATATGCATTTTTTCAGAAAAGGAATGGAGGAAGGCATATGCTTGGTAGTTGGTACACAGAAAATTAATCTTCCCAAAAAGGTGATTCTTGGCACGTATGTTGAAACATTTCTTTGATTAATACATATTCAATCATGCATAGAGATATTTAACAAAATTAAAACATTGTGGAAGCCAGGGAAGAAAACTATATATAGATTAACATTATAGAAATGCAGAAAGGTGATCATCATGCAAATTGATTATGAGTATCAATGCATTATTGGTAGTCAATGAGTCTAACATAGTCTATTGTGGACTCCGTGGATCACATAAACAACATTAGGAAAATAGCAACATACACAAGCATATATTTGTGGGAAAATTTTAGTGTATGTTAACGTATCTCATACGTACAATTACTACTTTTAGGACTTAATTACTCAAACGAGAACTTATTTACTCTAATGAAGACTATATTTACCTTCACGAAGACTTTTTTGTAGTTACCACATGAGTTGTCAAAGTAGTACTATGTGTCCTCAAGTCGTAAAACATTATAATTACAACTTTTAGGACTTAATTACTCAAACGAGAACCTAATTTACTCTAATGATCATGGGGACCTTATTTACTCTAACAAGGATTTTATCTCCGCATTATGTATGAGAAATGTTAACATATATACCATAACCTTACTCATATTTGTGTACGTACACTATATATATACAGTATATAGTAAAAATATCAAATTGTACCTCAATTATTGCGCTATTACCAAATATAGCATTTTGATTAACTTTCTCGTTAGTTGTTAAGTTGGCCTATTACGTCATTACCAAACCATTTTATTTTTACAACAAATAGTACCTCAATTATTGCGTTGTTATCAAAAATGATATCTTAACTTTGCATTTTTATCCAAAATAGTACCTCAATTATTGCGCCGTACGTTATCAAAATGGTACTTCAACTTAACGATAGACTAACAAAAACACCATGTTTAGTAACGACACAATAGTTGAGGTACTATTTTTGGTATAAAAAAAAAGTAAAACTAAAAAATATCATTCGCAATAGTTCAAGTATCATTTGAGATTTTTACCTATATATATATATATATATATTATATAAAGATATGCATATTTCTTAGATTTAGCATTTTAGCTAGCAGCATATGCAGATGCAGAAGCGGCAACGACTATAGTGCTCCGCATTATCAATGCTCCATTTTTTTAAGGGCCAAGATTGAAAAGTCAAAGTTGACAACAAAAATCTGAAGGGTATGATTTATCCAAGAGGGCGGAGCACTGATACTGCGGAGCACTTAAGAATTTTCGGTAAGTATGGACATATAAGCAGCTTAGCTTGTCATAAACTTAATCGAATAGAGGCAGCAGAGTAAGTATTAATATTTGATCACCTACCCAATATTCTACATTTCGATCTAGCTATATCTCTTCGACATGATCTTTCCCAGCTTGATTATAATAAAGTAAGGATCCCAAGTGGCGCTTTGTCATTGGTGATATATCTTTCACGAAGATATTTGGCATTTGATTGAAATTGGGTTACAAACATGCCAACTCACATCTCTTTTTCAGAAAATTAAACCCTCATTTCATCATATGTATTCACCCCCGATCTGTCCATTCTTCAGATTTTCTATTCTAGAAGTATGAAATGATCTGAAGGATTCGAATATGAACAATATATGAAGGTCTTTTTTGGCTGCACCAAATGCACTAAGGCTAGCTAGGCATGCTACTTAATTAAGGACACAAAAACACTTATGTATCTTTTCATGATTCTAAAAGTATGAAATGATGATCCGAGGGATTCGAAAATGAACTATGAAGGTCTTTTTTGGCTGCACCAAATACAACAAGATAGCTAGGCATGCTACTTAATTAAGGACACAAAAACACTTATCTTCAGTATAATTAACTGAGTTGTAGTCCTTATTAGCAACATAAAATGACACATAATTTGACTCTTTTACTTAATTAGTAGATGTGGAATTGACACAGTAGCTACTAAACGATTAAGAAAATCTCATCGATCCCAACTAGCTAACAGTATAAATATATTCCCCAACAATGGCCCGTACAACTTTCGAATTTATATATTTAATTAAGCTGATTAATCAGATCGATAAGCTGGGATCAGCACTGCAAAAACGCCATATATCTTGGACAGTGCAGCAGACTGTAAAGCTATATTGGTCAGTCCATGTCATACGTGTCAGTCCCATTTTCTGGTGCATGCTAACTTCCAATATGCAATGAGTTTTCTCTCGTAATCAGCTGGTGGAATCCACTTAGAAATGTGATATATACACCAGCTTTCTTAGAAATGAGTTCGAGTACATGATTAGTTTCTTAATTAGTGCCTGAGTTATTATTTTTGTAGTTGATATAGTTAGCTTAATTGTAATGGCTGCTGCAGAATCGAAGCTGGTTCTTTATAAATATTGATAGTTTGATACAAGTACGTACGTACATCTTATACTTAATCTTAATTAGGGTTTAAGTTTTAGAGTTTAAGTAAGCAATTAATTAATTAGGATTTAGGGCTTTGCTTACTAATCAGTGAAAAACTGAAAATTAATCCACCCTATCGGCCTATCATGAATGTACGTACAATGATGTTTCAGAGGGCAACTTGAGGTGCAACATTCCTCGAGGAACATGTAGCTAGGTTTATTTTTTTACAATCAATTTCATGCTTTCCAAACCAATGGGCAACTTTTGCTGGGTTTGAATCTAATTAATGAGATGAAAACCGCGTTCCACTGAGAATACACACAGTAGTGGAATAACCCATGACTTCAATCTTATTATTAATATAACATAGATTCTTTTATCTGTGTGTGTAATTTTAGATAAAAATAATGAAGTTCCATAACTGATGCAGACCTTTTGTTTGGTACTTGTCTCTTCATTGCAGGCTGAATAGTCGCCCTAGTAGTCGTCATCTGGTAACACCATTCACGTTCTCTATGCTTGCTAGCCTAGCTGTTTGGTTCTTGCACATGGATATATATGAATTAATGTTCACCATCTTGAACCCCAAAATTATCTCGAATTATTCGATGATATATCAATACACATGTCAATACGGCACAATCTAACTTCTTGCATGTATAGAAAATAGAAATTAACCACATGTACAGCATTCTGCTGCTCATAACAACAACTCAAACTTGTAGAACTTAGTAGACTTGAGAGGTTGAGAACCTATATTATCCTTTTCAATCCTAAAAATAAACCCAAAAGATGCATCTCCAAAAAGAAACCAAAAGAAGTTATAAATTATGTTGCAATAGAGGAACTGGTGCATGGATGTGCAGAGTCAGCAGATCTTTCCCAAATCAGAATCTTAATCTTGGGTAATTGGTATCTTTGTCAAGTCGTCGAACTTAACCACTCTCAGATCTCCTCAAAAATTAGCTAGTTAATTAGTTTGTATAAATTAACATTACTTCTTAACGAATCAATGTATGGTTTCCATAATCGAGAATATGAAATTTAGGGTTTCCCGGCAAGGATTTGATTTGTCATAGATTGTGAAGTATATACATGAGGATATGTTGATTACGAGAATTAAGCACATCTAACCACTATATTCGATCTACATCCTAAACATATCTTTTGGAGATTAATTAAGATAGCAGAATTTAATTAACAGTTGGCACGTAGTAGATGTACATGATGGAGATTAACACTACATCTATATATGAATAGCCAGCTTTGATACATATTTGATATATCTTGCTTACGTTAAAGAATCAATGATTGATTCATTGATTCTTTTTATATTTTCGAAGAAAAACAGGCAAGTTGAGGGGGACCTTTATTTTTTAATGTCAAATTAATAAACTATAAGCCTTCCAAACCCTATATAAGGGCTACTTTTGACAAAAGGTATCATTCAAATCCAGTACAGTTCTCTTCTCTCTCATATCTTGGTCATAACAGCTTTCTTGAAAAGAATAACTCCTTCTAAAAGAAAGCTAGCTAGTTATGGCTATAGAGATTGAGCAACCTTCTACTTCTGTTGAGCTATCGAAAATAGCTGTTTCTGATACTCATGGAGAAGACTCTCCATACTTTGCAGGCTGGAAAGCATATGACGAAAACCCTTACGATGAATTAAGTAACCCTTCTGGAGTTATACAGATGGGACTTGCAGAGAATCAAGTAAGTAGTTGCTCATGAGACAACAATTAATCGAATATTATTTGTGAATTAATATATTTTCATTTCTAAGAATTTTCATCTAATATTAATTGTTATTTATGAACAGGTTTCATTTGATTTGGTGGAAGAGTACTTAGAACAACATCCAGAAGCTTCCAACTTGGGATCAAAAGGGTTTAGAGAGAATGCCTTGTTTCAAGACTATCATGGCCTTTTGTCTTTCAGAAAGGCAATGGCAAGTTTCATGGAGCAAATCAGAGGAGGAAGAGCCAAGTTTGACCCAAATAGGATAGTCCTCACTGCCGGTGCAACGGCAGCCAATGAGCTATTGACTTTCATTCTAGCTGATCCCGGTGACGCTTTGCTAGTTCCAACCCCATACTATCCAGGGTAAGAACTACTTCTCCATCACTCTAATAAGTTCCACTTGTTAGTTATAGACATGTAATGTTGTCAGAATATTTGACAAAATATACATCGAGGCAAATGTGCATCTCATCAATAGCGTTATGCGCGCATAATTAATTTCTATCAATATATATATACATATATATATATATTTATGATCGTAAGTTCGTAACTAATGTCAACTTCTTTAATTATATTTCTTTTTTCTTTTCTTTCAGATTTGATAGAGATTTGAGGTGGAGGACTGGTGTGAACATTGTACCAATTCACTGCGTCAGCTCAAACGGCTTCCAGATTACTCCTCAAGCTTTGGAAGTTGCATATAATGAAGCAGAATCCAAGAACATGAAAGTGAGAGGGGTACTCATCACAAATCCATCCAACCCATTAGGTGCAACAATCCAAAGGCTAGTCCTTCAAGATATTCTTGATTTTGTCACCCGCAAAAACATTCATCTTGTATCGGATGAGATCTATTCAGGTTCTGCCTTCTCATCTTCGGAATTCGTTAGCATCGCAGAGATTCTTGAAGCCCAGCAGTACAAGAATGCAGAAAGAGTTCACATTGTTTACAGCCTTTCCAAAGACCTTGGTCTTCCCGGTTTTCGAGTTGGCACAGTATACTCATACAATGACAAAGTTGTCACAACAGCAAGAAGAATGTCTAGCTTCACCTTAATATCCTCGCAAACACAACAGCTCTTGGCTTCCATGTTATCTGACAAGAAATTCACCGAAAATTACATCAAAACCAATAGAGAGAGGCTGAGGAGGAGATATGATATGATTATTGAAGGCTTAAAGAGCGCCGGAATTGAGTGTTTGAAGGGTAATGCTGGCTTGTTTTGCTGGATGAATTTGAGTACATTCTTGGACACACCGACAAGGGAAGATGAACTGGCTATTTGGAATTCTATGATGTATGAGGTGAAGCTAAATATATCTCCAGGTTCTTCTTGCCAGTGCTCTGAACCAGGTTGGTTCAGGGTGTGCTTTGCCAACATGAGTGAGCAGACACTTGAAGTTGCACTGAAAAGAATACATAATTTCATGGAACAAAGAGAGAAGCACTAGCTAGAAATCCATTTTCCTCTCTTTCATCATCCTTATTTTTTGTAATGCTTCCATCCATTACTTTGGAATCTTTTGAGGACAAAATACCCAATTCAAAAATTGGATTTGTCTGATCATGACTGTATATCAGATTGAATTGAAACACAATCTTGTTTTCTTGCTTGAAGAAGCAAGTTTCACACAAATTCATTTTGTATAATGGATAGAGTTCGAGTTTATTGAATACCTCTTTTCGGTAGATTATTTTTTTCCCTTTTACTAGCTTGTCATGCAAAGGTTGGCCTGGAACTTGTAAGTTGTACCCATTGACATTTTAAGCCGATTATTTCTAGATGTGACGTGATGTTCATACTTTGTATAATATTTTAAGATGTATTGATTAGAGTATCTCCAATATCACTTGGGACTACGAGAGTCTCACTCAAGACCTCTTACTTACAAAAGGAAAACTTATGTCATTAGACCAAACAATCGTGTTAATCCTAACCAATTTTTTAAAACTTCAATACCTCTTAAAAATTAACTAATCATATATTATTTTAACCATCAGCCATAACAAAGTCAAAACACAACTAAATAATTAATAAAAATTAAAAATTAAAAAATCACTTTCAAAAACTACCTATAACTACCTACTTTCACAATCATAAAAAAAAAATTCAGTTTATTTATCTATAAAATCTCTCCCTCCCTAAAACTTTTCACTCTACGTTTTCTACATGATTTATTTTAATATTTAATAAATAAATATATAAATGTTGTAGAATGACAAAAAATAAAGAAGAAAATAATTATTCTAGTGTTGTAGATAAAATAAGAGTAATAGCCGGAGAGTTCTTTATTGATGATAGTGCCCTTTTATGGATACAAGATCAATCCATAATAAAAGGTTCCACTCAATACATTCCTTATGCAATCCTAACTAGTTCTCCTAGGTTGACAAGCACACACAAAACGGGTATCCTTCAACACCCCCGTGCGGTCAACACAGGTGGTGCCCCGCGTTGCCTCGTTAAAAACCTTGCCAAGTAACAAAAACCCAGTGGGACAAAAATAACCTTGGTCGAAGGGAAAGAGTGCAACACACCACTTCACATTGGCTAGCAAGACAACGACCCCCCTCAAGTGCGTCTCCCCCGATTCCGCATCGGGAGGTCCCCCCCCAGCTGTCCCCCCTCGACGCCCCCCCCGCCCCCCTGTGGAAACCACCCCGGGGGCGGGGCCCCCACGGGCGCCGGCGAAAGGGAGGGGGACAACCAGTAGCCCCCCAACGAAGGGGGGGGCCGGCCAAAAGAGCAAAAAAAAAAATAAAGACCAAAAAAACACAATTAAAAGGGAATTGCCCCCCCGAAGGCCGACCGCAGCCGCCCGGTAAACCAAAGGGTTTCCCAACCTTTCCGTTAGTGTGTGTCCACCCCCACCCGTACCTATGGGACATATCGAAAAGCCCCTATACGTTTGGTGGTTCGAAGGTTACCGAATAAGAAAGTGGGAGGTAGAAGAAGGGAGCTAAAAAACAGAAAGAAAAAATAGTTTTAAAGTAAATACTTACTTGGAATAAACTTTGTTGAATTGCGTTGTAAAAAGGAGAAAGAGCAAGAGTAGTAAGATCGTCGACCGGTCGGCGGGGAGGTCGAAGGTCGATGGTAGTCGGTGGAAATCGATTTTCGATTTTCGGGTTTTCTTTTCTTCTCGGGGCAAGGCTCGTGGTAACGTGTTGTAGAATATTGAAAAGTAAAGCAGAGAGTAAATAGCACAGGAATAGAGATATCTTTATTGATGAATAGGTGCCTCTTTATATAGAGGAATACAAGATACAATCCATAATGAAAAAGGATTCCTACTCAATACATTCCTTATGCAATCCTAACTAGATTCTCCTAGGTTGACAAGCACACACAAAACGGGTATCCTTCAACATCTAGAATGAAATAAATTTTATTAATAAATAGGGGCCTCTATTTATAGTTTAACTTTTAATTATTTTTTTCAAAAAAAAATTATAAAATATAAAACACCATGAAAATATCCTAAACTAGCTACAAATTAATATATTAGAATTGTTACTTGTTTGATATGACTGCAATAATATGAATCATGTGATTATAATTGTGCAACGTTGCATGTGTTTCAGTTCAATTTTCGAGGCCTCATAATTAGCCTGTAAATATATATAACATACATATATGAACTTTCTCATGCATGATCGAGTTCCAATGTAGAATGAGCCAAGCATGATTATTTGATATGCAGCTGAGCGCCTGAGCTCGAGTATATATATATATGTACGTGATTGCCTGGTTGGCAACGAGCTGGAGACACCAACAGAAAATGAAAATCAAGTAAAGAGTCAAAACAACTCACTAGAAAATTGAATAAATTTGTAGGAGAAGTTTTTGAAAGTGATGGCATATAAAGATTTCAAAACCACAAGAAACTTAATCAATATCATGCCTGCAAGGCGCGTCGATCTTATATATAATTAATCAAGTGAAGATCAAATGCATGAAGCAATCTTGGTCTCTATCTCTAAGCCCGTGTGCATGGTTGTTCTTAGATCAAAGTTATGGAGTATGAACTTCAACCATGCAATTATTAGGTTAAAATTATATATATAATATATATAGTATTCTCTTCTAAGAATGTACGTTTTAAAAGTGTGGACGCCATCACATAAAAAACAATACCTGATAATCAAAATCATTTATATTATAGATCTTTTTAAAAATAAATAATAATTAATGCAAAATTTTAGTTATATGGAAACTATTTAGCCATTTGATTTCAATTTGTATACATTTGTTTGTAATATTGTTTCACAATGTTGGATAACCAAATAGTTTCCAGCCAACATGGCGGAAATTAGTCAGAGTTAATTATCAAAAAGAAATCTAGGAAATAAATAATTTTGGTTATTAAAATATATTATGTGATTGTCGAAAAAATTATGTGCATTTTTTTGAATGTACATGCATTCTTATTGAAGAAAGACTATATATATATATATATATTAATCAGTGATGGTGATGGAAGAACTAATTAATACCTCTAAGCTAGTACGCCTATATATGGAGGCATTGTGGAAATTCAGAGAGTATTTTTCAGAAAGATGGGAGGAAGCTTCAAATGGTATTTTTTATTTTTTTTGGGTTGAAAAACTTAAAATGGTCTGTGACTTATAAAATTTGCACATAAAGGTGTTTATTGGCGACGCATATAGCTAGGAAATAATAAGAAATTTGATAGTGGAGTTTCAACATTAATCATATATTGTATAAAAGTGACATATTATTTAAATTAGGTCTAGCTTAATGATGAATTATTGCTAGTCAAAGTCCAATAGTCTACGTGGGCAATGGTGGATCGCATAACCAGACCAAACAACGTTAAGAAAATAGAAAAAGTACATAAGGCAACATATATTAGTGTACTAATGCGAGGCTGAGCATATATGCTGTAGAAAAGTGCAGGAAATTTATAAGACAGAGACAATCAGGGTAATGGCTTTTGGGCAGATCGACATTAGTGAACACTCGGCTGCCCTAGTGGGACTATGTCCCTAAAAACCTCAATAGGTCGGGAAATCATATGGGGTTCACAAAACGTGTTTGTACAAACCCACAAAGGAATCATCAATTATTATACTAATTCAAGGACTTATGCCATTGAAATCTTATTTTTTATTTTTTATCAAACATTGAAATCTTATTACCAACTACAAAGTACAAAACCTTATACCAATTCAGCAATAGTGGCAAAGTCAGTAATAACATCTGACCTACCCAATATTCGACTATTCTCACTGTTTAGCATCCACTTTATCTTAGCTAGCAAGATTATAATAAAGAATCCCAATTGTCACATTCCCATTGGTATTGTATCTGTCCTCCAAGATTTTTGACCTTTGATTAGGTTACAAACATGCCGACTACTTCATATTTCGTTTTTACAATTTTGCAAACCCTAATATGATTACCTCACACAGATTATATGCGATTGTTGCACCCCTCTTCCTCTCCTTCATATGTATATTTTTTTTGGGATAAAATCTGAAATAATCTTGGGGAATATGGAATCTGAACCTCACCTCAGTACCCTTTACCACATATTACATAAACAGATGCATTTAATACAATAAAATTAGATTTTGGAATATTGGGATGTTCTGCAAGGCATGTCTTTAGTAAAAAATGGGTTAACATTATGATTAAAGAAAGGAGACTGAAAAATATAAGAGGTTAGTTAGTTAACTAATTGGATTCTCAGCAATGTCAGTGGATATAGCTAGATTTCCCCATGATCGAATATTTGCATGGAAACTACAGAAGTGAAACCTACGTACCCAAATCTGCTTAGGCCGACCACCATTTTCAAAACTGAAACAGTACTCCGATGAATCTTACCCGGCCCTCTGGAAGTCATTTCTCTTTTTTTTTTGTTAAAATCTGAGAGTCATTATTTTCGGGTAGCTGACGAGAGTGTCTTGTACACACCTAAGTAAATATGCACCGAACCTCACGCCGTTACTGTTATTTAAATCGTTAGTTGGGTCACCTGTTAGCAACGGTAGCAAATTTGCCGCCAACTCATACAAAATTGACACGTGTATCTTAGGACTAACTCCCTGGAATTTTTTATTCTCTCTCCTTCCTTCGATGAAACCAACCCAGCCAAAGGCAAAAACTTTATTCTCTCTCTCACTAGAATTTCAAATCCTAAAGTCTCACAATCTAAGAAGAAATGATGGAAGAGGTTGGTGGCGCTGGGTTCGCCGTGAAGAGAGCTTCAAAACCCACTAGGTCTAGCCGGTCTATTTGGCCGGAAACTAGATCGACGATCCGAGAACAAACAACAGGAGGTGGAGCACAGTCAACGGCAACAAAGACCACAGAAACCCATCCAGAAGTCATCTCCCTTGGACTTGCTTTCGACATGATTGTGGCTTTGGGAAAAGTTGGAGTCGTCTTTAGTCATGGTGGCATGGGATAGCCAACAGGAGGTGGAGCCTGTTTGGAAAACGGAACTGGTCACTGGTGTGTCTGAGAGAGAGAGAGAGAGAGAGAGAGAGAGAGAGAGAGAGAGAGAGAGAGAGGGGGGGGGATGGGAGACGTGCAAGTGTCGAAGAAAACAAAAAACAATAACCAAAGTTGACAAGAACACATGGCTTCTTACAAATGGTGGAAACATTTCAGGGTGGGTCCGACTTCTCTCTCATCAATCATCAAGTTTTGTCATCTCGAAAATTAACACAATTTTTTTATTAAATTCTAAGCATGTGTCCCAAATTTCAAACAATAGTTAAACAATTAATAAACTTAAAATAAATTCCCCAAACTCCAAAACTCAAAACCCTAAACCTCAAACCCTAAACTACAAACAACAAATCATAATCTCCAAACCCCTAAATTCTAAACACCAAACCCTAAATCATAAAACCAAACTCTAAATTCCAAACTCTTAAACCCCAAGTCGTCTAATTTTTTATCGAAGTGTTGTGCCGAAGTGGTTATGAACATTTTAGTGTGATGAGTATTTAAGTCGTTATGATTGACCATATAGATCGATCTCGAAACAATCACAAAAGTGGCTAATTTTTTTAGCATAAGCATTTTGCTTCACAACGATCACAATCAACGGTTGGATCGTTCAATTTATTTTTTCAACGTCTAGATGGCTTTAAAATGTATACTTCTCTATATACTTAACAAACAAGTTATACTGTACTAGTAGGCATATAAAAATTTTGTGAGATTCGCAAAATCAAAAATAAAAAGGTCAAATTCACCATTGGATGCGACTATTGTGATATTTTGTGACTATAGTAAAAAAATTAGTCATTTTCGTTCTCGTGTTGACTTTGATCCGCGTGGTCAACTGTAATGACTATTGTAGCTATACCGCTAAACCCTTTGTAATTACCCCCTGACAAATCTTGCCAGACATCGTAATACAGTACATGTCACGACGAGTCCATAGAATTATTTGGAAACTTTTTTAGACACAGTTATTTTTAATAATTTTCCGATGTTTGAGAAATAAAAAATAATTTATGAAAAATGAAATTTGAGGCGGAGCGATTTGAACCGTGGATCACTACGATTACAAGATCAGGATCCTCAAATTAAATTAAATGGAAGCTCAGATGAATTAAGAATTTTAATTAGAGTTCAACGGTCCAGATGAAATCTTGGACGATTCAACGGCTGAGATTTCGCTGTTAAAAAAGTAATAATATTTAATATTTGTTTTGTTTAATTGAAAGAGAAAGGTGTTGCTCTTGTAGTGAACCACGCATTGGACAAGCTGCATGATAACAGGTGTTTTTATTTTTGAAGAAAAAAAAATATCTTTTGACTTTTTTTCTCTTCTCTCTCTCCCCTACCCCATACGGCCATACATGACTCTTTTTCCTATTTTTTTGCCTTTTCGTCTCCTCACAGCCTCACTCTTCTGCAAATCATCTAGCTTCTTCCTCATTTGATATCATTTTTTTCTTCTTCTCTTCTACTCTACTCATCATCTTCTCGGCTTCTCCTTTGTCTCGCGCTGCCGCCCTCTTCTCCGACGAACTAGACGTACCCAGATCTACTTTCTCTTTCCTCCATGTCTCTCTCTCTCTCTCTCTCTCATCTCCATGTTTCACTCGCTCACTCTCCGTGCTCACTCTCTCTCCGACTGAGAACATAATTACATAAAGATGAGAGAGATGAAGAGGAGGGTAAAGTGTTGCTGGTTCAATATTAAAAAAAGAAGAAAACCGGAAACCGACTTTGCCTATTTCACAGTAACGTTCAAAAGTTAGTCTGAATGGAGGGCTGGATCGTCCAAACGGCTGAGATTCAATATTTGGCATTAAAATAATAGACACGTGAGAAGCACGCACCAAATTCATGTCAAGTGCATTTATACTTTGGTGGATACCAGAATTTTCGGTAGCTGACTGCACAAAATGCGGCAGCATCTAGACAAAAAGCGCACACACACACACACACACATATATATATATATATATATTAGTCGATTGTAGTCCTTATGAAGAACATAGTGTGGCATAAACGATTAAGCAATTAAATCCCACCAGAACTTTTTGGTTTAGGGCTAGCTAGTGAGTGATGCTGGGAAGATTGGGGATATCTTGGGCAGTACTACTCCAGCTGTGAGCTCCCCAAAAAGCCAATAGGCAATTGGCCTGTCCTTGTCATACGTGTAAGCACTAATTTCTGGGGAGTTTCCATGACATGTTACATCTTTAGACTCCGAGTGAGTTGGAATCCAACTAGCTAGCAATGTGAACACTTTCTTAGCAAAGAGCTCTACATGAAAATATTAATTTCTTTAATAATGTGTAGTACCTAATCCATTAAATTTTTTGCCAAAAAAAAATCCATTAAATTTGCAGTTTTCTTCTTCTTCTTGCTAGTACGTTTGAAAGTCATCACTCTGGCTACTTTTAGTCTATGTATTTGAGGGGTTTTGGCTTTTCCTAGTGACCAAACTAACTTCATTTCTAATGAGGTAGTTTTGAATGAATAATTTCAAAATGGAGTTGCGGAGATATTTTCTGTTATCTCTTGTTATCGGAATGGACTGAAACTAGGTGGGTTTGAAGAATTGAACGCAAATTAACTTCGCCCCAAACCCTAAGGACGGAGTTACATTTATTAGGGGGGGGCCCGGCCCGGGGGGGGGGGGGAGGGGGCCCCCCCCCCCCCCCCCCCAAATTTTTTTTTTTGGGGGGGGGGGGGGGGGGGGGTTTTTTTCCAAACCCCCCCCCCCCCCCCCCCCCCCCGCTGGGGGGGGGGGGGGGGGGGGGGGAGGGGCGTCTTTTTTTTTTTTTTTTTTTTTTTTTCTCCCCCTCCCTCCACAAGAGGAAGAAGAGGAAGAGAAAAAGATATAACAGTTCTCCGTGAACGAAAAATTTTTTTTTGAAATTATAAACCCCCAGACAAAAAAACCCAAAAAATTATATTTTTTTCCCCCTCCTCTCTTTTGGAAAATATTCCCCCCCCATTTTTCTTTTTTTCCCCCAAAAAAAAAAAAAAATTTTTTTCCCGCCCCCCCCCCCCTCTTGCTGGTTGGAAGAAATCCCCCCCTCCCCTCCTTTTTTTTTCCCGGGTGCGGCGGGGGGGGGCAGAAGGGAAAAAAAAAAAATAATTCCCCCCCTCCCCCCCCCCCCCCCCCCCGCTTTTTGGGTTTGTTTTTTTTTTTTTTTTGTTTTTTGTGTTTTACATTTATAGAGGCTTGAAGTGACTCTAGTCCTCAAACCTGAATGCAACTCTTTTAAACCTCATTGAAACTTCTTTCGATGTTTTAATATTGAAGAGCATGCCATCTCTTTTGGACCCCGTAAAAGCAAGAACGACTAGCTACGTGCCTACGTACCTAACCGATCGCTCCGCCTTCCTATTATAAATAGTATGAGTTCTCTCTAATAAAGTGAGAATGGCCCTTCAAATGCAAGAGATCGATCATAGTACTGTAATTGCCCCACGACTGCAATCTATAGCTCATAATACGTAGAGATAGATATAAATTTGAAGTTCCATATCTGGCCGGATACCTTTTGGGCGATACTTAATTGTCTCTTCATTGCAAGTGAACTGAAGTCGTCATCTGATGATCACCCTATTCACGTTCTCCTTTTATGATGATCACCCTATATATCTATGGATTTCAAATCTCTTTTGGCTAGCTGTTGAGTTCTTGCACATGTTCATGATCGACCTCGAGCCCCCACTTAGAAACATATATATTATTCCCCCGCCCTTATCATTTTCTTTTTTTAATTATGTGACCAATAGAATCATTTGTTTAACCATCGCAATTGCTTTCTTAATTTTCTCATCTTTGGCTGCTTTTTCCATAGGCCAGTTAGTTGAAAATCTACACAAAAATCAAAGATACGATCTCAACAATTATAGATATCCTCACGGCGAGAAATTATTTGGTGTATACGCACGTTATACCTTCGACATGCATGGAGTATGCGTATGTTTTTATTCAAATTAATTATGTTGTAGCTTCTTAAGTTTTAACCATAAATTCTAAATTATGATGAATTATTAATGTAAGGGCATGCATACATTATGCATAATATATGCAACAACTAGTATTCATAGAAGAATTTTATATACGAGAACTATGTCTAAACGTATATCTACATATAGCATGCAACTATGCAAGCTACAAAACGAACCCTCCATTAACATATATGCATGGTCTAATTAATTGGATATCATGGGCACTGGATGGTCTAATTAATTACTTAACATCTTATAAACCACTGCATTTTTCTGTCAGAAATAATTCAAACTTATAATAATTGATCAAACTCAAAAAGGAATTATAAATACTGTTGCCACGAATTAATGCCTGTCTGGGGTCATGACCAGATCTTCATGGAGCTTCTATATATTTTGTCCTAACCTTAGATAATTAGCATTCAGAATATTCTTAATCATGGCTAAATTGGTATCTTTGTCAGGTTCAGCAGGACTTAACTATTATTCTTCAAATATTTGGTTAATTATCAGCATGAAGCTTAGGAAAAACTAATATTCTGTATATTTGTTACACCACTTATTTGTATTGTTCTACTCAAATATCGTTAAGTAATAAAATAAACTCTACGATAAAAATTAATTAGGGTTGAAGATTCTTATTTCAGAATTTAAAAATTATGTTAAATTAATTCTAAAAATAAATATATTATAACATTTGTTAGCGGTAAATTGGAAATTTCAAATAATTACTTAGAACTTAAGGCCCATTTATAATAAAAATTACATTGAGTTTCAGTTTTGATTTTTTTTTTATATAGAGTTTGAACGGCAAGGATTTGATTTGTTAAGTCTCTATAGATCTAGAAACCTAACCATATCAACAAATAGGTCAAGTACCTTTTCCAACGGAGAAATGAGATCCATAAATTAAGAAAACAAAATATATATTAATTTGTATTCTACCCTATTATCCACCATATTCGATCTGTATAATCTTAGGATGATTGAAATAAATCAAGGTTTGGTAAGATGGAATATAGAAGTCTCAGAACCAACCATTGTCAAATGAAATAAAAAAAAGGCTTCCAATAAAAAACTCTCTCTCGCTAGCTAGAGGAAACCGGGGCCTTCCTATTTTTATATGGACAAAGCCTTCAAACCCCTTCCCTTCCTTACACCCTTTCTTATATATAAGAGGGGAACTTTGGACAGAGGTTTCATTCAAAGTCCATCCTAAACAAATTAAGAAAAAACCCTAAACATACTACAAGGAAGCTAATCATGGCTATAGAGATTGATCAACGTCCTTCTCCTTCTGTTGGGCTATCAAAAATAGCTGTTTCTGATACTCATGGAGAAGACTCACCATACTTTGCAGGCTGGAAAGCATACGACGAAAACCCTTATGATGAATCAAGAAACCCTTCTGGAGTTATACAGATGGGACTGGCAGAGAATCAAGTAAGTGCTAGCTCATGAGACGTTGAAAATCTAATTTAATTATTTTTATTTTGCATGTTGAGTTTTCACCTAACTAAAATTAATTTGTTGTTTAAATTCTTGAACAGGTTTCATTTGATTTGGTAGAAGAGTACTTGGAAAATCATTCAGAAGCTTCCAATTGGGGATCAAAAGGCTTTAGGGAGAATGCCTTGTTTCAAGACTACCATGGCCTTTTGTCTTTCAGAAAGGCAATGGCAAGTTTCATGGAACAAGTCAGAGGAGGAAAAGCCAAATTTGACACTGAGAGGATAGTCCTAACTGCAGGCGCAACTGCAGCCAATGAGCTTTTAACTTTCATTCTAGCTGATCCTGGAGATGCTTTGCTTGTTCCAACCCCATATTATCCAGGGTAAGAACTACTCTGGCAATATAACATGCATGTGTCAGATGTTTATGCATAAAATACTTTTTGTAATTCGGAAAGCTAGCTAGATAATTACATTTCTTGCGTGCTGTCAGTTCCATATATACATTTCCCTAATTTGTCAACACTAATGATCAACTCATATTCCTTCTTCAGATTTGATAGAGATTTGAGGTGGAGGACTGGTGTGAACATTGTACCAATCCACTGTGACCGCTCAAACAAATTTCAGATTACTCCTCAAGCTTTAGAGGCTGCATACAATGATGCAGAAGCCTTGAACTTCAAAGTGAGAGGGGTACTAATCACAAATCCATCCAATCCATTAGGTGCAACAATTCAAAAGGTAGTCCTTGAACAGATTCTTGATTTTGTCACCAAAAAGAACATCCATCTTGTCTCTGATGAAATCTACTCAGGATCCGCCTTCTCATCATCGGAATTTATAAGCATTGCAGAAATTCTTGAAGCTAGGAAGTACAGGGATTCAGAAAGAGTTCACATTGTTTATAGTCTTTCCAAAGACCTTGGCCTTCCTGGTTTTAGAGTGGGCACCATATACTCATATAATGACAAGGTTGTAACCACAGCAAGGAGAATGTCTAGCTTCACCTTAATATCTTCTCAGACACAACATCTCTTGGCTTCCATGTTGTCCGACAAGAAATTCACTGAAAATTACATCAAGACAAATAGAGAGAGACTGAGGAAGAGATATGATATGATCATTAAAGGTTTAAATAGCGCTGGAATTGAGTGCTTGAAGGGTAATGCTGGGTTGTTTTGCTGGATGAATTTGAGTCCATTCTTGGACACACCAACAAGAGAAGGTGAGTTGGCTCTTTGGAATTCTATGGTGCATGAAGTGAAGCTGAATATATCTCCCGGCTCTTCTTGCCATTGCTCTGAGCCTGGATGGTTCAGGGTGTGTTTTGCTAACATGAGTGAGCAGACACTTGAAGTAGCAATGAAAAGAATACATAACTTTATGGAACAAAGAGAGAGAAGTATGAATCCATTTTCCTCTCTTTAATGTTCCTTGAAACTTTTTTTAAATGGTTCTACCCATTTTTATTCTTTGGAGGACAAAATCTCGTTCTTCAAGAATTGGATCGATGTTTTGTTAATTGTTATACATATTGTAGGTCGATTTGTACAACATTGTTGTTTTTTCTTGCTTGGAAAAGCAAGTTTCACACTTTCACTTGATCAAATACAATTTGTATAATTGATTTATATTTATATTTCTTTAATTTATATTTACATTTTTGGTGTAAGCCTTTTTTCTAAAGCATTTTCGGTAGGTGTTTCATAAAAATAAGCAAAACTCATAGTGTTTTATTTAGAATTAGAAAATGTGTCAACTTTAATCTGACAATTCTTACAAATTTGTCTTTGTTTAATAACAAAAAGATAGGTTTATCCATCTTTAAGAAGTGCGCGATTGCAACTAAATATGTAAGAAGTTGTTAATTACTTTCATTTTTTCAAAGGAATCGTTAGAACTTCACTCATATTAAATTCTCAAAAATAAAATGGAGGAAGTTGTATTGTATATAAGAACACAAAGAGCAGCTCTACAAAGTGAAACAACAGCTTGAGTCACTACAAGCAATACAACCCTAGCATAAGGTCTCTTCAGGCAGTGAAACACAAAGCAACAGGTGAACAGTCAACATGACGGGAAAGTAACAAACCTAGATACGTACCCTAGATCTACAGTATATATGTAGGAAGTACCGAGTACGTACCTGAAATTTTAAGGTAATTTCGTATGCTACTTATAAGTACTTATAAAACAAGTTTAAGACTTAATCCTTAGGTATTTCATGATTTAATTTCATTAATGTAGAACTGTACGTACGTAGCGATGAACTCAAGACTTGACTCTTGAGATATGCCATTTGGCTACATCTGCAAATAAATCAACTATGGATCGAGGACGTACTTGACTCTTGATCGAGCAACAATGATTTGGGTGGAGGACCTTGCACATTTTGATTAGGCTTATCGATGAGTCTGTCATTATCATGCCATACTCATATATAACCTGGCTTGATTAAGATGTAGTAGGAAATTTAATTTTTCCTTGACAAATAGGAAAGTATATACGTAGTAGTTTGTTGGTCAAAGCATATAATTAATTTATATATAAGCATTGCGTACCGTGCTTTACCAAATATTGGTCCACCAGAAGAAAAGATCGAGCAGGCCCAGGATATCCATTAGTTGAGAGATAGGTTAATTAGTTTGAAGAGATATTTCTTTTTTATCAGATCGGGTTTGATTGGGGAAAGGAAACTAGTAATACATCAAGAAATTAATGATAAGATCAAGAAAATAATAGGGTTGATTTAAGCATAATTAACTTGGTGACCTCAGGATGCACATCAGCTTATGTAATCATATAGATATATATATATATATATATATATTTAGTTGTCTAAATCGACGGACATTACTACTTTAGAGCCTGCAAACCCAATTGCTCTATATCTGAGTTTAATATTGCTTAAGCGTAATCTGACTTTACTAATTCCATATGACTTCAAGATTAAATTTTGCAGATTTAATTTCATGCATCATCCTCCTTCTCTCTTTCAAGCTAGCATTTGCCTTCCCTTATTCTGGTTTAAATAAATGTAACCTTTATTGTTAATTGGTTGAACTTTAACAAAGTCAATTCCTAACAACTATTTCTTTATAATTACTTTAATTATGTGTGTGTGTCTCTATCTGTCTAACATTACTTGGAATAAGATATTACCTTACTTTTAGCCCCCCATTGATGTACATATAATTGTTTCACAAAAAAAGTGCTTTAGAATTAACTAAAATCTGACTATAAATTAGTACTCCATTAAGAGAAACGCACCCTGTTATAAAGCTTCATAATTAAAATTCGAAATCTGATATATATATATCTTCCCTCCCATAATTTCAAGTCTTCTTCTGTACGTAACTAAAGAACTATATAGTTGTTATGATTTCTTCACTTCCGTGACAGAGCGCGCGAGCTTCTTGTTGAAAATTTATTGAACACGCAAACGGCAAAACCCTAATATTAATCACTTGAAGTCAAACGTCAACTCCCCATGACAATTCATACTAAAACGACGAATGAATAACCAATCACAGCCATCCAGATCATCCCCATGTGGTTCACGATCCCAATTATCATCATGCATTCTGAGGAAGCTAGAGCAATCAATTAACCACTCCATGTGTTTGATGATTTCAGTCTTGGCGTTAATTAACCGATCGATCTTACTACTTCAATTGAAAGTAAGAGCAAAGCTTTCTGTGGCGTGATGAGTGCCATGCATGGGTCCACATGCAATGATCTCAATCAAATTAAGTATTCAAATTAGGAAACAATAAATAGTTAGGATACTGGCTCATACAAAAATAAAAATAAAAAACCAATCACTGTTGAATCACTAACTAACTAACGATATCGATTATACCAGATTGATAAAAAAAACAAATCTTTAGTAAATAGGATTTATTTAAAAATAGTATTTTTTTTTAACAAAATAGTACTAATTTTTAAGTGAGAGAAATTATTATATAATTTCGGACCACCACATACCATGGTCCTGAATAATGTGGTTGGTCCACTTAACAAACACTTGCTGTTGATTTGGCTTCCCATAGTCCCTTATGCCAAAATGTCACATTTTTATTGACTCTGATCACCAATGTCACATAGTATTCCGGAACCACAAAATAATTCCTAACCACGTGGGGATGTGGGATATATACTTTCCTATATGCTGAGTAATATTACGAAAAGAGAAAGAAAGCCTTTACAAAATATGAAAGAAATAATCTTGTGAAAATCGTTCAATATTCCTAACGTGTATCCTTATAAATGCTCTATATATGGCGATAGTTGCATTGTTTTTCCATAATCTTTTCTGCGTGTGCTTTGAGAAAGCCATTGTCTTACATCGTGTGCAGTGCTTAGAACTAAGAAGGCTATGGCTAACTCGGACACACCACAATCGAGTACTCAGAAAAATTCTAAGCAAAAGTTGTTATCGAGACGAAAATCATACAACAATCGTTCGTCAACATTGAAACGGAAGGCGAAAGAGCTATCTAAGCAATGCAAATCCCAGGTCTGCATTCTTAGCTACAATGACTCCTATGATAAGGATGTCCAGGTGTGGCCTGAAGACCCAACCGTGGCGAAAGACATCATCAAAAATTACACAGAAGCTGTTGGTAAAAAAATATCGCGTCGTAGTAGCAACCAAGAGCTCAACCTCGCGGATTGCTTGACTCGCAAGAAAAAGATGAAGCTTGACGGTGGTAAGGATTCTGATGAGGCACTAGACAAGTTATCCGGAGAGGCGTTGAAGGATTTATCTGGTTTTGTGGAATCCACGTTACATAAATTGGATCATATACTTGAGGGATATAAATCTAAACCTATCGTTGATCAGCCATACGACATCGATAATTGGAACCCTCTTAAGCTCAATGGAAATCCCTCGAACAATGCGATTTTCAAAGGTTTTGATGCAAGTCAATCTTCTATGCCCACCCTAGCAATTGTACCATGTCAAGCTTGTGATAAGTACCCTGATTTTCAAAGTGGTATTGGGAGTTGTACTGAACCTATCAGTGATCAGCCCTACGTCGACATCAATAATTGGAACCCTCTTGAGCTCAATGAAAAAATTGAAAATTCATCGGACAATGCAATTTTCAAAGGTTTTACTGAAGGTCAAGCTTGTCAGTACCCTGATTTTCAAACTGGTAGTGAGACTGGGAGTAGTTTTATTAGTACTAATAATAGTACTATTGATGATCGTAGTAATGTTAATATTTATGATCAATGGGACATTTTGCAGCCTAATGAGTATTTTGGAACAATGGAAAGTTCCAGTTTGATGGGGGAGAATTATAGTATTAACAAAAACATAGTTAACAATGCATTTACTCCCTCTAATCTTGTAAACTGCTTAAACAATATTGATTCTGCAGGGGCATCTGGTTCTTCTACTCCATGTACTGATCAATCAGGGATATCGTCGAACGACTCATTAGTAGGGTTTGAAGACACGGCGGCGCCAGACAGCTCTTTTTGGGAGGATATTCTACTGCCTTGGGAGGAACAAAACAACATGAATCTTCTTCTTGATCAGAATGATCAGCAGTTTAATTATGGTGGTTCCTCAATCATCCCCTATTGATCAAGTGTTCAAAACCTAAACTAGGCATGAATTGCATGATAATCAAGACCCTCAATTTTGCAACTAAATTAACCGATCGAGGGTCATTGATTATTAGCCGAGAAGGTCGACCATTATCCTTCTGTTATATACCTGCACAAAATCGTACTTGTGGATAAGTTCGATGGACAGCTTGCTCGAAACAAGAAGAAAACAAAAAACCAAAGCAACGGTTGCTTCGATTGTTTCTACGTACGTTCTGCCATGTTTCTTTTCGATCAGCATTTGCATTGTTAATTTTGTTCCTAGTTTTCATTACAATTTTTTTTCATTTTAGATTCAGTTTAGGATTTAGATTGACATTCTCTCTTATAATTAAATTATGGTCTTCTTTATGTTCATTTAATCAATGAAAATTAAGATTCATATTTATTCTTTCAACGCGGGTACAAATAGCAAACCATTAATTAAATTAAATATATAGTCTATAATACATCGATTCATCATGCATTGTTTTGATCAATTCTCAAACAACTATTGATGTACGTACGAACAACTAAAGTTTTAAAAATTAGTACGTACTAAAGTTTTCAAAATTGCTAGGGGCTAGTCGGACGGTGGGGCCCGCCTAGACAGTTTTTAATTTTATTATAAAACATATAAGTAACTAAATAAATGCATACTTAAAACAAAAACTATACTTGTATTGAGGAACATAAACATGCAAAATATTAAAAATATAAAAAGTATTATAGTTGATTGAAAACCCACTTAGGCGGATTTTCAACTAATCGAAGCGGATGGCTTCCGTTTAGGGCCTAAGCGAAATTTTGTATAACACTGCGTACAACCACTTCTCTAATAAAATACCTCTAAATTGTGATACTTTATTGAATATGACATTCCTATATCTATTAAAAACCACATAATTATTGAAATATAGAAATTTTGACTAGGAATAAAGGTTCTATAGTTTTATGATTACTATTTCCAACTTTTTCTAAATACTACATTGCAAATATTTCATCATCATTCCTCATATATCGGAAGGTTTGATATTTCCTTAATATTCTTGAAATTTTCTCAAAATTTGTCCATGAAAATTTGTGAGTTTCTGTTTTTTCACAAATATCGATGTTAAATTTGTTCATATGTTTTCGTTTTTTTAGTTGAATTTAGACATAAATTTTATACAATGTCTATGGAAATCAAAATTTTGTCAATGTATCCATCAATATTTAGTATTTACCAAATCTCAATATTTTAATTGTTCTTGATACTCTCTAGTCATTGACCTCGGAGTCCCAAAGCATTATGCTTTGTGGCTGTGGACTTTAGCCCAACAGATTGGGCTAGCCCACCTTCGAAGTCTACTGGCTCAAGATGGCAAAAACACGAAAAACCCACATTTTTGAAGGGAATTTCGAAGTTGCCACTGCTATGAAATAAGTAAAGAAGCCCCAAGTGTAAAACCTCTCTATCTCTCTACCATCGCACATTAGGCCGCAGCGCAAGAGCTTCGCGCAGTCTGATTCTCTCTCTCTCTCTTTTCGGCTTTGCATTCGAATCCGACGAAGGTAAAGCCCCTCTCGATTGGCTCTCTCTGCCTCCATTTGACTGCTCGTTGATTTATCAAAAGCCTTCCGCGTTTGCTTGCTTAGATCTTGCGCTTTGTTGCTGATCTGTTTGTGCGATACTTTGATTTGGAAATCGAGGCATGAGAATCAGTGTTGAGACGGGGTTTAGACCCAGAAACGAATGTTTTTGAATTTTTTTTTCAGTAGTTGGAAGTTTGCTGCTGAATTAATTAGGCGAGAATTTTAATGATTAGGGTTTTGAGCTCAATACTCAGAAGCTTAGGGTTTAATTTATTTATTTTTGATATTAGAGTCAATTTAGGTTTGGTGAAGAATTTATAAACATCGGGTAGGAAATTGTGGTGTAGGTTTTTTTAAAGAAGTTGCTAATATTAGATATCTTTGTTGAACAATTCGAATTTTTTTTTTGGTAATTTTAGTTTCAGGGGTTATTGACTGTTTATTGTATCATTCCGTGGTTATATTGTGAATGTAGGATTGACTTGGGAATTGATGGCATCTCAGTTGCGTCAGTTGCAATCTAAGGCTTGCCAAGCAACTCAATTTTTGTCCAAGCATGGAACTACCTACTACAAGCAGTTGTTAGAGCAGAACAAGCAATACATTCAGGAGCCCGCAACTGTGGAGAAATGCAGCGAGCTGTCAAAGCAATTGTTCTACACTCGACTTGCTAGGTTATACTTCTGACAAGTCTTTGTCTAAGCATTGAATCTAGAGTAGAAACCGTTGAGAAAGTTTCACATTTGAACTAAGTTTTCACAAGGTTTTAGCTGTGCTCTTACGTTGTGACGTTCATTTATACGAGATGATTCATTATATGTCAGAGTATGCCTAGTAGGGGATTTGAAAGTTGACTCTCCTTATTATCACCTAGAGAGCTTAAATGGATTAGTGCACAGTAACTTGATGGACTAGATGATTTCAGAACTACTATTTTCAATCATTAGGCTAAATTGTTTTAAGTTTTACGAAATTGTTTTCTACACCTGGTTTACATATATAGGGATCAGTACCTCATTTCTATTTCATATTCCATGAAATAGAGAAAGTCAGAAACCTCAGCAAGCTGCAAAGCTTGAATTGTTGTAGATGCAGTTATTGCACTGAAGGTAGATTCTGTGACTTGTTTGTATTGCCTGTGTCTACTTTCTATTTGTTTTAAAAAAAGTCGGTGCTTGTGAAGAGGTTGATCAAAGTACCTGTTCTCTAATCCTTTTCTTTCTGTTAACAAGTGCTCAAGGCTTTAGAGACTCTGTGATTTTGTTGGCAGTTGTATAGAGCTTGTCATTTTGTTTCATAGACTGATGATGTGGAAAGAAAACTTCTGTAGTTTCGAAATTGCTTGGTTTCAATTTGTTTATGGTCATCTAATGGTTTTGGCGGGTTTCTGAACAAGGTTCTGTTTTAACTGTTGACCTGAAAACCTATCACTGAAAATGCATTTGATACCGTTGTCTCTTCATTGCATTCAGTTTTCCTAGTTACTGTGCAATATCCTAGATGTCTTTTCTTATGATTTGTGCATATTTATGCTACACACATATGCATATTTTGTACTTTATCCGATTTATTTTGAAATCTTTACAGTCTTCCGGGTCGGAAGGAATCACTGCAGAAGGAACTTGAGTATGTCAAGAGTTTGTGGAAGAACAGGCAGGAGCTGAAGGTTGAAGATGCTGGCATTGCTGCTTTGTTTGGGCTGGAGTGCTACTGCTGGTTTTGTGTTGGTGAGATTGCAGGAAGGGGATTCACTATCACCGGTTACCATGTCTGAGAACAACCATTTGGTAAAATGTTTGTAGGGATTTCATGTGTAAGCCTCTATTTTCATTTGCTTCTGAACATCGGGTACTCTACTTGCAATTTTTTGTTTTCCTAAAGAAATTTTTGAAGCTGAGAGGTTGGTATGCAAGTTTGACAGCCTTAATAATCAATGTAATTGAAAGTAACATGGATGGAGTTTATCTGTTATTTCTCTTGGAAGCAATTGCCATTGCTCATTAATGATGATAATACTGCATGAATTTTATTTGGTTCACACCTTCATCCTTCAACAGTTCAACCTCTGTGAACAACGACTTGTATTTCGCTTTGGTACCAACTTTCTCTTGTGCTTCGATCAATCTCTTGAATTCAATATGGTGTGATGGGATATTGATGGTTGCAGCCAAATGATGCCAATCTGAGCATCTGCGAATCTCAAAGAGATTCTTGTATTTGGTAGCATCTGATTGTATGAGGTTCGAACTTTTAATATATTATGACCCTTGTGAATGTTGGAACAAACTCTTTCTTTGGGTCATGGAATGTTGGAAGAAAGTTTTAGCCAGAAAAACCGAATGGTCAAGTTTCTATGGGAAAAGTAGCAAATGCTTCTCTATCTCTGCTTGGCCATTGCTAATGTTTCCAGTTTCACACAAGCACTGGCGCCAGTATTGTCACCTTTTCTTCAGTTTATGGAAGGAACTTTACGAAAATTCTTAAGTGCTCCGCTGTGGGGGGTTTTTCCCCTGGTTGGAAAATTTCGTAGATTTTTTTGCACGAAGCCAGAATGTAGATCATGTAAATTATTGTTACTCAGTGTTATTTTACCACACTCCGGAGTGGATATGATACTCTCGAATTTCCCACGGATTCAGTGACAAAAAAAAAACTTGAGTGGGTGTATTTTCGAGCAATATAGATATAACTGTTAGTAAAGACATAAGTTACATAACTGTATAAATGATAGATTATCGCGGACTTAAAACATGTTCCGGACTCCGGAGTATGTGAATGTAGATTACTAAATTTAATGGTTGGAAAATTAGGATGGTAGAAAATATATTATCATTTATTTATTTTATGGTCTTAAAAAGAACAATTTATAATTTTTTTTGAACAATAATAATACTAAAAAGTTTATATAGAGTACTCTAAAGGGTAATAGTTTTTTATTTTCAGGATCCTATTGGCAAAGCCGCCTAAGGCTAGTTTAGTAATATCCAACAGCGTCATTGCTACCAATGAAAGAGAAGTAGAGCGACACACACGGACAACGCAAACAGACAACAAATACATACAAGAAACGCCAGAGGGAGAAGAGAAGACGACGAGGACTTCAATCTCTGCTAATCGGAATGTTGGGAGGTGCCGCCGTAACGGCACGTGTCGCCGCGTCATTCGCCGTCGTTGTCATCTTCCTCACCTCCGTCGTCCACTGCTCCTCCAACGATTCCGAGGTAATGTGAAGAGAGAAGAAGCATGGAACAATATAAAACGTTATTCGGAGTTTCGGATTTTTTATTTTCCAAATTGTAATGTAAATTAAAATGAGGATTTTGGAATGTACAGGCGACATGCAGCCGAATCTGCGCAGCAGAGAACTGCAATTGTAAGCTCGGATCCGTTTTACTTTCTCAAAATTCATCTCTCTACGTTCTAACGTTTACTAGATATATATATATAATATATATATATATATATTATAAATTCTTCTATTGTTTAATGTTTTGTTTATTGCTTGTGAGACTTAAAGCGGTTGGGATTCGATACGGGAAGTACTGCGGAGTAGGGTGGACTGGCTGCCCTGGAGAGAAGCCATGCGATGATGTGGATGCTTGCTGCAAGATTCATGACGAATGTGTTGGTAATAAAGGTATTTCCCTCCTCATTAAGCAACTCTTTTTGGTGATTGAGTTGGATTCGATTTGCTGTGCTTGTTTCAATTCTCCACATTGATATGGTAGTGAGGCTTTAGAGAAACTTTTATTTTGGATCAGGAAGTGAAATGTTGGGTGCCAAAAATGTGTTTCGCATTTTGACCCTCCAGGGGGAAAAAGTACGTCATACCTTTTGATAAGTAGGAGTGAATTATCCGTCCAAAAAAAAAAAAGTAGGAGTGAATTGGGTAGAAAGTTAGAGGCACATGTCTTTTGGATGATTGATCCGTTAGGTGAATACTGAATAGGATATGTGAAATGCCAATTGAATTTGGTCCTGTTGAACTTTTGAAGTGAAAAAGAATGAACCTTTTGATATAGGAATTACTAGTGATTTGGGTAGCACGTTAGATTTTTGTTCAAGTTTGACACACTTGGCTTTTGGATTATTGATCAATAAGCTGAATAGGGAGTACTATGTCAAATGCCAATAGTATTTGGCAACCTTCTTTTTGATAGTTGGGAATCAGTAATGATCGAATTGGGTAGTAAGTTACTACTCTAGTTTTATGGGCCTACGGTTGAGGTAAAAATGGGATTGGTAATTTTCAGTTCACTCATTCAAAGATATACCGGTCATTTGTGTTCTTGTTGTAGTAAAAGGGGTTTTGGCTTTATTTTTCCAAACAACATAGGGAAATGTAACCCTATAAAGACCAAGATGTCATCAGTTGAATAAAGCTTGGGTGGCTTCTAGTCAAGAAATTGATCATTTAACAAATATAACAGCTCTGGACCAGTGTACAGAACAGATAGTTTAAACTTGAGGGCTCAATGGTGTGTTTGGTTATCTGACCTCGGTGTTGTCAGAAGTAAACATTCTCTTTTCTTAGAGTTCTTAACTATCAGATCAAGAAATCAACAATCAAATACAACCTGGATAGTGTAAAGATGAGATTGTTTAAACTTGAGGGATAGATCTGCCTGAAAAAATAAGAAAAAAGAAAACTTGAAGGCTCAATGGTTGTCTGATCTTGGTGCATCCTGAAAGTCAGAATAAACATTTTCTTTTCTCAGAGTTACGTTACTATTAGACCAAGAAATTAACAAAGAAAGAACTTCGAGACCGTGAATTGAATGGATTTTATTTTCCCCCTTCCTATCCACTTTCTCACTCAGTAGTTGCTGATTGCTTGTTATCACAAATACATATTTGGCAGTTTAAAATTTCTTTCTTTTGGCATAGCATGTTTGTTTCATAATAAATTGGTTTTTGTAGGTATTAATGATGTAAAATGCCATGAGAAGTTCAAGACCTGCATAAAGAAAGCACAAAAATCTGGGAAGGTTGGATTTTCGAAGCAGTGCCCTTATGAGACAGTTGTGCCTACTATGGTGCAGGGTATGGATTTGGCCATCTTATTCAGCCAGTTTAGTAACTCAAAGCTTGAACTATGACTCGCCAAAGAGAAACCTTGTCCCCAAAACAAATACTCTCCAAGGCCGAAGAATGGGATTGGAACTCATTTAACATGACAGATTATAGTGCGCAGGATATATAGACTCATAATCTTATTTTGTATCCTGGCTCTGATAGACTTGTATACTCTCTCTTTTACTGTTCTTATTTTTGAATCTAGAGCAGTGTTGTTCTTGAGATGTACGTAAACAGCTGACCCTATGGAAGTTTTGCAATATTATTCACAATTTCCAGTAAGCTAGGTTAACTATTTCTGCTATCGCTTGATATATAGTTTATACATTTCTCATGACATGTCTGTTGATTAATATAAAATAAATTTTAAACCTAGTATTATAGAGCTAAACATTCTTGCTAGCTACTGTGAGTCAGAGAAACAAGTTGCACAAAGAAATCGATTTAGGGTTTAAAGCAATAAATTTCGTAACAGTTTTATTGAGCTAATTTCCTTGCAATCAAGAAAAATATGAAACAAAATTCAGGCTCTTCCGAGGCTGGAAATACAACAACATTAGAGATAAGGATCAGACCCTCTCGTCTCTCCGTCCACTTCGATAATCTACCACTTGCCAACCCTCAGCATCAGTAACAGGCTTTGGTCTTGCTTGTTTTTTCTGATTCTCGTGACCAACCCCATTAGTCGTAACCTTTCCATTACCATAGTACCTTTGGCCGGAACCATTGCCCCCGCCATTAGTAAACCTTCTCTCATTCCCGTAGTACTTTTGGCCAGAACCATGACCCCCGCCATTAGTAACTGTTCCATTACCATTGTACCTCTGGCCGGAACCATTACCCCAGCCATTAGTAACCCTTCCATTCCCATAGTAATTTTGGCCGGATCCATTGCCATTAGTAACCCTTCTTCCATTCCCATAGTACTTATGGTCTGGTCCATTATTAGTAGTCCCACTGTGATAGGATCTCTCCGAGGAGACGGAACTCTAGTAGTCTTTGTCAGGGGAATTACTACTTTTTCCTTGGCAGCTGGTTGATTGGTCTGAGTAGTCACCGTAGTAGTTTTGGGAACTGATGCCGCTGTTGCTGCAGCATTGTTGTTGCTTTGTTTTTTCTGAGCATCTGCAGCTTTCTTCTTTAGTAAGGCAGTTGCATAAGTCATCGTGTTAACACCCTCTTGAGTTTTCAAAACAGTGGCTTGAGTCTCCGCAACAGTAGTGGCTTGAGTATCCGCAACAGTAACTGTGGCTTGAGTCTCCGCAATAGTAACTGTGGCTTGAGTCTCCGCAACAGTAACTGAGGCTTGAGTCTCAGCAACAGTAACAGTCTCCTTGGTGTGTTTGGTTGGTCTCCTTACAAAGATCTGTCCGACATAGAAGCCTGTGCAGCCAGTAGCAGCCGGTTGATGTTGATAGTGATTGGTCTTAGAAGCATCAGTACTAGTAACTGCAGGCAGCGACTTGGCCAAAGAAGCAGGAAGAGGTGCAGCTGGTTTTACTGGAGTTGGGGACTGGCGACTAATAGAGGCATCTGCAGTAGTATTTGGCACCACCTTTGCCCAAGCAACAAGAGTAGGATGCACGGTGGTCTTCGCGGAAGCAACAGGAAGAGGAGTTTGAGCCGCTTTGACATGAGCTTTCGGAACAGGAAGTTGTTTATTATTGTTATGACCAAATTGATGATTTCTCAATGCAACTGCTTGCTTAAGGAGAAACTCCCTCCTCTTCTTTTCTTCCTCGTCTTTCTTCCTCTTTCTCTCCTCCTCAAGTGCCTTGATCCTCTCCTCTCTCTTCTTGTTCTTCTCTTCCTTCTTTGTCTCTGCTGCTACAAAGGCTGTCTCTGCTAGGGCATCCATTGGAAGGATCGATGCACGCGCAGAGAGAGTGATGAGGGCCTAGGCCGGCCTAGGGTTTTCTGAGATCACAAAGAGAAAACACTATGAAGGCTAGGGTTGTGTTTGTGATGCAATGATCGATGGAGAACAAGCTAGGTCTCACGTTCGGCCTATTTATAGGCTCACCATGACAAGCGATACAGACGTAATCCGTGAATAGCTAGGATTAGGATTAGGATTAGGAATGGGAATCCTATAGTCTATAGGATTTCCTTAACCGATCATACTTGCTCCCCAAGCCAAAATAAACCCTACCCTAGCTTTTTCTAGAATCGTCTCTTGATTTCTTGCTCAATTCCACCTGATGGCCCAGCCAAGATTTAATATGTGATTTGATTGACTGATTGTTGTATCATGAATTTACCTTACAATTTTTTTTTTTTTTTGGACAATACCTTACGAGATTAGTTAGAAGGTTAGAAAAAAATGTAGGTTGGGAGGAAAATGAGTGAAGAATCACAACTTTATGTCATGGTGGCTCAACGACTCTTTCTAAAACCTGCATTACTATTAAATATGCCATGATTCTACCAAATTCAGCTTTATAAACACATTAAGAAAATTATTAAAGTTGTATTCACGTCTCATCTCCTTCTAATTAAACTATCACTTGATTCCATAAATTTTATTTCCATTAACAATTTAATGGTGGGCATCAAACAAACATAATTACATGATCATCCACTTTGTGGCACATGAATTGAATTAATAAAAATTTAAGGGTAAATGTTACAAATGGTCCTTGTGGTTTGATGTGTTGTTCAACATTAACCTTGGGGTTTGAAAATGTTCAATATCACCCTAGTGGTTTGCAATAATGATCAATATTGGTCCAAAATGTTATTTATAGCAAAATTTTCATCAATTAAAATAATATCAAAAATTAAATAAAATAAGAAATACTTGAAAAAAGTTTGTTTTCTAATTAAAATGATAAATATAAGTACATGATCATCCACTTTGTGGCACATGAATTGAATTAATAAAAATTTAATTATCCCACTTTATTACAGAAAAATAAAAAGAATAGACAACAGTAAGCAGACAAAAATATATTAGCTCAGAAACTTTTAAAAAGGGCAAGTTAGTCAAAGCACAAGGTTGTTAGAACCAAAAAAGAGAAGTCAAAGCACAAGTTTACAAAGTGTCAAAGTCCGTTCAGTTATTGATTCTTCCCTGCACCTATCCGCACCTGAATTCATTTTCTCATTCCCGTGTGTGATTAAAGAGAAAAGTCTTCTCTTTGTAATCAATTTCCCGGAAATTTCAGTTGGATTTCCTTTTCCTTCGTCTCCAAGAGTTTATACTTATTTTCCTTATTCATACCCCAAATTATTTTTATTATTATCTCACACGCTTTGATACAATCAAGACCCCCATCTTGATTATTTCCCGTCATAAAGTTCAAAGCTTTGCTTTCGAAAAATCACAATTTTGATCGACCATGCTTCACAGGAGCTTCAAGCCCGCCAAGTGGTAATTTTCTTTTTCTCGTTTTTTTTTTCTTCCGAGAATCGTAGATAAAGATTTGTGATTTGTGTATGGATTTGGGGTTTGTACTGTTTGATTGATGAATTTGGGGGCGTTTTTGATTGTTTTGGATGCAGCAAAACGGCATTGAAGCTTGCCGTTTCGCGGATAAAGCTGTTGAAGAATAAGAAAGACGCGCAGGTGAAGCAGATAAAGAGGGAATTGGCCCAATTGATTGAGAGTGGTCAGTACCGAACTGCTAGAATTCGGGTTTGTCTTTGATCCTTCCTCAAGTCAATGCTTGGTTTTGTGTTTCTGCTTCAGATTTTTGTTTCTCTATTGTGGTTTTACCAATCAGATTTTTGTTTCTGATCTCTGATTTTAGTAGCAGAGTGTGCTTTTTTTCTGATGAGTTTTACTCCTGTTCGGCATCTCAGGTTGAACATGTGGTCAGGGAAGAGAAGTTAAGGGCAGCATATGAACTTATCGAGATATACTGTGAACTTATTGCAGCACGATTGGCTGTGGTTGAGTCACAAAAGTATGTAAATCCATTCAATCTTGAATTATCTTTGCATTTTGTTGTCATCTATGTACTTTTAGGTTCAGATTAGCTACATTGTTTTAAATAGATTGGTTGGTCTATCAAGTTGAAGAACCGATAGAGAAAGATACAACTTTAATTTTGGAGTTTTCAGTAATGCATTTTTCTGTTCTATCTTTGAAAGAGCGCTTCGTGTTGATTTGTTTAATTTTCTTTACAGAAACTGCCCAATTGATCTGAAGGAAGCAGTGTCAAGTGTAATGTTTGCATCTCCGAGATGTGCAGATGTACCAGAACTCATGGATATCCGCAAACATTTCACAGCAAAATATGGAAAGGAGTTTGTCTCTGCAGCTGTTGAACTGCGCCCGGATAGTGGTGTAAGCCGCATGGTATGTTTCTATACTTTGTGTGTAATTTCTTTGGATAATCTTAATATGGAATCTGAAATCGGGTGAATTCAATATGGCAGGATTGACTTTGTCAAAAGTCAACAGATTAGTTTTACTGATTATATTTTCTGTTTTCTTGTCAGTTAATCGAGAAATTATCTACCAAATCACCTGATGGCCCTACCAAGATGAAATTTTTGGCTGCAATTGCAGAGGAACATAATGTCAAATGGGATCCTGAGGCATTTGAAGAGAAGCCTCCTGAGGACCTGTTGGTAAGAATGGTTTGTTCGTTCATTGCTTGATATTGCATAGATGACATAAATCTATAGCTTTATGTTTGTCTTTTGTACACTGCATTTGTTTAGGACATGTCAGTTGATTAATATAATTTTTACTTTTGAGCAGAATGGACCAAATACTTTTGGCATGGCCAGTCAAGTTCAGCTGGATACTGCTCCACCTCCACCTAATCATGATGTCAGGGGACCTCCTAATGTCCAAGTTCCGCCTAATAGCATGGCCAGTAAAGCTCATGTGGAACCTCCCCGTGGTCCAACTCCACTTGATCAACCTCCTAATGTTCAAGTTCCACACAGAAATTATGAGAATCATGATGGACCCATGAACTTTAATGAGCAGAATGCAAGATCATCACCTCGCTTCCAGGATTCTGCTTCTACAGATGTTTCTGCGAACAAACCAACTACATCTGGCAAATTTCATCCAGAAGAGAGATCTTCAGGTACATGAATTGCAACAGAAAGATTGTGCTTTATTGAATTTAAGTATTTACTGGTTGTATTTTGAATTTCTCTTTTATTGATACTTAATTGCACATTTTCATACAGGAACTAGAAGTGATAGAATGGAAATGCATGCATTTCCTGGGGATGGACATGCTTCAGGTAGGCAGAACTATAATATGCAATTTAAGGATGCTGCCTCTGCAGCACAGGCTGCTGCTGAATCAGCAGAGCAAGCAAGCATGGCAGCCAGAGCAGCTGCAGAACTCTCGAGGCAATATTCGTCAGAAATACGCAATAAAAGTAACCAGTCAGCCTCCGCAACAACTAATACATCTTCCATTAACAATGACCATTTGGTGAATAGTCTCAATATGGCAGACCGACATCCTCAAAAGAAGTCACCTGAACATGAAAGGCATAACATTTTAAATGAAGTGAGCATGAAGAGACAGTCTGGTAATTCTGAGGATATGCATGCAAGTGAGATGCAAGCTGGTATCAAACCTGAGAATATTCCTTACTTTGGTGATATAATATCTGAAATGAAATCTAGCAGGACTTCCTCCCCATCTAATT
Source organism: Rubus idaeus (assembly GCA_030142095.1). NCBI lineage: Eukaryota > Viridiplantae > Streptophyta > Magnoliopsida > Rosales > Rosaceae > Rubus > Rubus idaeus. Next base: position 3,116,031 of record CM057965.1, on the reverse strand, counting down.
TAAACTTTGGTAGCGATCATCAGGAAGATGTTTTGAGAGAGGATGACCATATTAATTATTTTGCAGATATGAGTACCGGAAAACAATCTATCAGGTCTTCCTCTCCTTCTCATTCAGGAAATTTTAATGATGATCACGTAAATGTCTCAAGTGTTCCTGGTGAGGATTCTTTTGTTAGTGATGTTAACAACCATCAGAGCACAATTGGAATGAATTCTGAGGGACATGCTTCTCTGGTTTTTGATGACTCTGGTTCGGATGATGATAACTACAAGGGACAAGAATCAAGTTTGTTTTCCTCTTCTCCTGGTAGAAACTCATTTTCGATTCCTTCAGCTAGTTTAGATCCTTGGAGCTTTGAGCAAAATACAGATGAAGTACCATTTAAGTCCATTTCACAATTAAGTTCTTCATCAGTGCAGCACTCCCCCCCTGTATTTTCTGAAGGTTTGACGGGTTCTGCAGTCCCTTCAGAACCCAATGACTTCTTGCCTGTTACTTTTGATGCTTCAGATGGCCCAAGTTCTGACAGTGAGGAGGAGTTAGGCACATCTAAGCCTGAAGGTTTGACGGGTTTTACAGTCCCTTCAGAACCCAATGACTTCTTGCCTGTTACTTTTGATGCTTCAGATGGTCCAAGTTCTGACAGTGAGGAGGACTTAGACACGTCTAAGCATGTCCTGAGCAAAGATTCTAAATTTTCTCATGAGAAAACTGTTCAATCCACAACTTCTGGAAAGGGCCAGATTGCAAGCCATAGGTCATTAGCATCTTCATCCTACGATGAGGTACATCCTGAGAGAAGCCAGGGAGTTGAATATAGAGTTTTCTCGGAGAAAAAGTTTGATTATGATGAATTTCCCACTAGTCAATCATTTCCAAGGATGAAATCTGGATTAGATACAAATGTCAAGGATGATTTACCTCAAACAGTGAAAGATGGTGAGGTTTCGAATGAATGTAGCTGTGTAAGTGACACTGACAATGAGTTGTTGGCCTTTGGGGTCTTGAAAGGTGGCTTTCGGAACAAGGGTTATAGGCATCCACCGTATAGTCGGAATCCATCAGGCAATGCTTTTTCGGGCAAACAAGTTACTGAAGATACTCCAACAGTCAGGACTTCAGTTGTTTCTCATACGTCTAGTGAAGAGCCAGAGCCATATAGCCGGAAAGGGAGCACAAAGCTAAATAAGGAACAAAGTACAAGAACCCCAGTCACATATGTTGCTCCTGATGCTGATTCTTCAGAGGATGAAACTCTAAGAAGTAGTCGCCATGACCTGTACAATCAGAAATTGGTTTCTCAAGTAGTAAATGATGATTCTTCAGAGGATGAACTCTCACATGAAACTCTTAGCAGTAGTCGCCAAGACCAGTACAATCAGAAATCAGTCTCTCAAGAAAAGACAAGCTCAACGTCCTCATTTTTCTTTAACTCGGATAGTGAGGCTGAGGAAGATCTTCCTAGAAAGACTTCCACCAGCAATGCTCCGTCCAATTGCTAAATTTTCTAGAAGGACACAACCCTCTTCGAATTCTGTTAGAAGTTCAAGCCTAAAGACAACAATTGTGCCTGATGCACCAAGGACTTCAGACTACGGAAAATCCTCTTCAAGGAGTTCCGATACTGCTGAAATTGTACCAGAGCCCTCAGGCAGTCGGGAGTGGCGTAGACCTATAGAAAAAACAACTTCTAATCCAATTCCAGAATCCAAGAAGTCCGGGCCATCAGTCCATGGAAATTCCTCTTCAAGAAGTTCCTATACCACTGAAACTCTACCAAGTGCTTCATCCCAGATCAAGAGCTCAGAACGCTCAGGAAGTCAGGAGTGGCGTAGACCAGTAGAACAAGCAGCTCCTAAACCAATACCAGAATCTAAGAGGTCCTCCCGTGTAGAGACTTCAAAATCACTTACAAGGGAGGAATCATCCAATCCCCCTTCAGTGATTGTAAGATCAGAAAGCAGTGAAAGTTCAAAATCCTCGGGTTTTAAGTCATTTGCGAGAGAGCAATCGTCCAATCCTCCTCCAAAGGTTGTAAGATCAGAGAGAACTGAACCTTCAAAGTTCTCTCCTCCAAGGTTATTTACAAGGGAGCAATCATCCAATCCTCCTCCAAAGGTTGTAAGATCAGAGAGAACTGAACCTTCAAAGTTCTCTCCTCCCAAGTCATTTACCCGGGAGCAATCATCCAATCCTCCTCCAAAGATTGTAAGATCAGAGAGCACCGAGACTTCGAAGTCCTCAAGTTCTAAGGGGAAGGCTTCTCATGTCCACCCGAAGCTTCCCGACTCTGATGACTTCATTGCCAAGTTTATGGCCCTCAAGCAGAATCGACAATAAACCAATTTATTTGCACATACCAGTATAGTATACATTTTTTATGTGAGTATCATGGTTTGTTATTCTCAGTTACTTGAATTTTTATCGACTGTCGAGTAAACTTTTGTGACGAAATTGAGTCCGTATTCTTTTCTTTTTTGTATGTCTTATTCTTTTTTTGTATGTATAATGGTTTGTTAAATACTTCTGTAATACAGTATTATATCTTGTTAACCTAAAGAGTTTAATCGAATATCTTGTATTCATGAGTCACTATTCTACTGTTTAATTGTCTGATGAACTGGATTTGCTTGGTTGGGTTTGTGAATCTCTGATTAAAGAAAGATAAAATGTCCATAAGCCAGATTTCCCTCGATCAAAAGCTCAACCATTTTACGGTTTTACCTAACACAGTGAAACAGGTTAAAATGGAAAGCTTGTGACCCAAAAAATAGGAAAAGATGGTAAAGTTCAAAAGTGTGCCTATATCGTAAACTCGCTACATATTTGCACAGTTTCCTTTGCTATATGTTCAGAACTTCAATCCCATAGGTTCAAGTCAGTCAACATTCTGGGTACATCTCTCTATTTGAAAAGTTATGATCAAAATTTAACAATGTGAAAATTATTTAATTATTTTCGTTTTTCTTGTTTTTGTGTTAATCTCATGCTTGCTTCTAACTCCATGCAATTGTTATTACCATTATTCAGAATTCTTGTGCATTGAAGATCAATGGAAAACACTAGAAAGCAAGTGATTACCAATAACCCAACTTTATTGCAAAGCGATGAGTTATATGAGGTACATTACTCGATGCATTTGTCTATATAGAAGCTTGGATTTGGAATACATTTTTCTATAAGAAAGAAACTAATAAATAAAGTACTTCTGCACTTCTCATTCATGTGACAAAGTATATACTACTGAAGACTTGTGGGTACCCAAGAGAACCAAATCCTTTGAAGGAATTGAGGATTGCTACTGCAAATCACCCTATATATGTAAGTCTCCAAATTTCTTACTGCTATAACAAAATGACGGTGCAGTTAAAATAAGTTATGGTCTAATTATTAGCATTACATTGAACAGGCTAGGGCTTGCATGGGTACGTACTGCACCTGATGCAGGTCAGTTAATGGCTATGCTCTTGAAACTTTTGAATCCCAAAAATGCAATTGAAATTGGAGTGTTTACCGTATAGAATATATATAATCTGTTGTCATAGTCTCAATCTGACAATCTGGTTACGAAATAGGCTTGCCAGTCATAAAAAAAAGCCGGTGTAGAGAAGAAAATTGACTTCATTGAGTCCCCAGCTCTGCCTATTTTCGACAAACTCTTGGAAAACGTAAACATATATAGATGATATTGAATTCATTTTATTCTTTTCTAAGTTTCAAGTTCTTGAAGTTGGTTCTTCTGCTTCATGTTTTGGTGTGCAGCGAGAGAAGGAAGGGAGTTTCGACTTTGCTTTTGTTGATACGGACAAGAACAACTATTTGGACTATATATATACCATAAGCGGCTGATGAAACTGATCAAGATTGGTGGGATGGTTATCTATGATAACACACTTTGGGGAGGGACAGTTGCTCTGCCTGAGGGGGCCGGGATGTTCCTGAGGCCAAAATGGAATGGAGGCAATGTGCAATTGAGTTTAACAAATTGGTTTCTGCTGACCCTTGCATGGAGGCAATGTACTTGTCATTGATGTGTACCCAAGAGAACCAAATCCTCTGAACATTTCTTACTGCCATCATAAAATGAAGGAGCAGTTAAAATATTATGGTCTAATTAATTAGCATTATAGAAAATATTATTGCATGCGATCACAATTTCCAAGCGCATTTTCTGATGAATAAAGATTAAAGATCGAAGAATAAGAAATTAGTTGTCTCTCAATAATATAGTTAGACCATGTAGTTACTCCGGAGTTTTGATACTCCGGAGTATTGTAGAAAGTTCCTTCCATATGAATAGACCATTGCTGAAATAAGATACTGATAACCAGAGCCACTCAAGGAGCTGAGGGAAGCCACTGCAAAACTCCCCAAGTAATTAGTAATTAATAATTATCTAATCTCAATTTTTCTTACAAATCTGATCAATTCTACATGTGAAGTGCTTTCTTTTGATGCAGGTCAGTTAATGGCCATGATCTTGAAACTTGCGAATGCAAAAAAGACAATTGAAGTTGGAGTTTTTACTGGCTACTCTCTTCTCCTTACTGCTCTCACCATTCCTCATGATGACAAGGTTTGCTAGCTAGCTAGCTCTATATATATTCCTATTAATTCGATCACTAACAACTTAAATATTATATACGTACTGTTCATTAATTAGCAAACTAACAACTAAAGGTTACTGCTGGATTTGATGATGCAGATCATGGCCATAGATAGAGATCGTAAGACATATGAAATAGGCCTCCCAACCATCCAAAAAGCCGGAGTAGAGCACAAAATCGACTACATTGAGTCCCCAGCTCTGCCTGTTCTTGACAATCTTTTGGAAGAACCAAAGAATGAGGGTGATTTCGACTTTGCGTTTGTTGATGCTGACAAGGGTAACTATTGGAACTATATATCATGAAAGGCTGATCAAACTGGTCAAGATTGGTGGGATTGTTATGTATGATAACACATTGTGGGGAGGGGCAGTGGCTAAGCCTGAAGAGGCTGTTCAACGGGAGTTGAGGCGGTCTACGATTGAGTTTAACAAGTCTGTTTCGGCTGACCCTCGAGTCGAAATCTCTCATGCTTCTGTAGGAGATGGGATCATCATCTGCAGACGCATTGGCTAAGTTTCTTTGATCTGCTATGAATGGAGGTTTATAGCTTTACAAGTTGGTCGAGTAATGCTTGCCATTACATGTTTTTCGATTGATTGCTAGCTGTTTTATGTCTATGAATGTGTTGGATGATTTGAGGTGTTAACTTCACTTTTTTTTTAATTGAAACTCAATGATGAATAAGTATCTAGCTACTATGACAAGCGCATAAAACTACTTAAATCTTATACAAATAAAATAAAACTACTTAAACGATGACTAATTAAGAGCAGCCTGAGTAAGGACATCTTCATTTTCTTAAAAAAAAAAAAGGTGTCGTTCTTAAAACACTCAAAATTTTTTCGAATGCAAAGAGACATCGAAATTTGGTTGTGAATTAGGACAAAGAACATAGCCTACGAGTGTTCGTGTGTGAGGATAGTTTGGGGACTAGGAGGGTTTAGCCAAACCATGTTATAGAGTGGCTTAATCACACCAGATCCTCTTATCATATATCCTAATCTAATCACACAATTTTCTGTGTTTGTTACTGGTAAACTATAACCTGAAGAAAAACATGCTGAAAACAATCATCTTCTTTTTCGTTTTCGTTTTCTAATTCTTCCATAACCTGATATTAAAGAAGGAATCTTTAATGCTGATGCTGCACTAGGTACCTCTCTTTTGTGCAATCACTTTTGAAATTGAATCTAGTAGGACCTCTTAGATGCCATTTGCTTGGTTACACCCAACCCAACAACAAAAAAGGGACTAAGGATGTAGGGCTTGGTGAGATTGTGAGAGTTGGAATTTAAATTTGCTGCCTAGTGCCTACCTTATTAAACATGGTTTGTATAGATATATATACAATCAATGTATAGGTCTTTCTCCTCATTATGAAAGCCGGTCACATTTAATAGGGAAGAAAATTAAAATATGAGAAAGCTGTGCCCTTTTCATAATTTCTATTAAAGGGGGTGTCACCCGTAATACATCAAACTTGTGGGGCTTGAGTTTAATTAAGTTAGAATTGAAGGAATCTCAATAAAAACCCGTTTTCTTGCTATTTCCACTCCACTCCAGCGTCGAATTTAATATTTAAATGTTTTTAAAAGAGTGGAATGACAAACTAGGAGTGGAAATAGCATTAGTCAGCAATAATAATCAGAGTTTCAGACCTTTGGCTCCATTAGGCTCTTCCTTCTCTCTCATTTACACACACACAAAAAATAGTGAGCAGTGAGACACCTCAATTTTGTGTACACAGTGAGAGCAAGCGAGTGGAGCAGTCCGAAAATTTCACCTGCATTGTTCGTAAAAACCCTAAAGGTAAGAGCTTTCATTTCACCGCTCTCTCAAAAGCCAACATTTTGACGATCAGGGGTTTAGGGTTCTACCTACACTCTGGTCAAGCGCACCGCATAGCTCTTGTGTTTCTTTTATGGTTTTCTGTTAATAGTTTGATGATCAAAATTGGAAATTTCTGGGTTTAAGTTTGAATATATTTATTTGTTTTTATAAATAAGAAATGTTTCTGCAGGGGCTTTGTTTCTCAAAAAGTTTGTTAGCTTGGATGGGTTTTTTGGTACTGGGTTGACTCTAAATAGGTGCTTGTTTAAGTGTTTTTACAGAAAGAAAGTATTTTTTTTCCTTCGTATATTTGGTATGCATGTCTCTCTACGTGTATTATTTCTCTGCTTTCTTTTTTCTCTTCATGTTTGTCTACGAAGAGTACAATTGTTTGATGATAAAAGTTGGATGTTGCATGTTTTTGTACTAAGACTACAGTTATTTGATAAGAAAAATTGGATACTGCTGGTTTAAAGTTTTATTAAAAAAATTGATGGAGGGATTTCTTCATTTGAAGAGGGTTGTTGGCTTGGATGAGATTTTTACTGGTTCGACTCTGAAATAGGTGCTTGTTGAAGTGTATTTACAGAAAAAAAGAAAGAAAGAAAGGTATTCCCTCCTTTACCCAACTAATCAGGGAAGAGTAATTCCAAGACTGGAATTAAGATATGAACTGGTTATCTACAAAATAAAGAAAAGATGTGCACAACTGGAATGTATTATCCAATTTTTGTGATTCGTTTAGGTGATATTTAGGCGGTATCATGTAGTCTTGAAGAAAAGCTTTTTTTATGCTTTAGGTCGTTTTCTCTACATTCTTACTGAAAATGTGCTACCTTGTTGGGGCACTGGAGTTTTTAAATATTCCTGTTTTCTTTTCCATTTGTTTCTCTGCAATCAATTGGCGCATTTTGGTTAGTATTTTTTTTTGCTAAATTGATATTATATGCATTGTTCATCTTCTTGTGCTCTAGACAGATATTGAATCCAATGGGAGCGTCATCAGATGCCAAGGGAGAAATAGGTATGAGTAGCAAGGGAAAAGGCTTTTCCAATGGGAATATTGATATCATGGATATTGATGATGATGATGATGAAGAACTTGATGATACAACTAGCATACATGATCTGGGAGAAGTGAATCTGAAGGATTTCTGTAAGGAGGCATCAATTTCATTCTTCAATGAGTATGGCCTTATTAGTCACCAAATAAACTCATACAATGACTTTGTTGAGAATGGTATACAAAGGGTCTTTGATTCTTTCGGTGAGATTCTAGTTGAGCCTGGGTATGACCCGTCAAAGAAGGGGGATGCCGACTGGCGATTTGCTTCTGTGAGGTTTGGGAAGGTTACCCTTAATCGACCATGTTTTTGGGGAGGTTCTGACAATGATAAGGAGTATAACATGTTACCTAGGCATGCTCGGCTTCAGAACATGACATACTCAGCTCGGATGAAAGTGAATGTTACTTTAGAGGTAAATAAGTTTGATAACTAATTTCATTAAATGCATGATGAAATTTTACTTGGTCTTATTCAGACTAGGTGATTTGTCTATAAATTATTGCACTTTTTCCTTGTCTCTTGCTATAGATGGTCCACTTATCTAGCCAGGGTACAGAGTTTCGATTTACATATGCATTTGACATAATGTTACTTGACATCTATTAATTTGTATTATGCTTGTGTGCTCACACACATATAAATAATATTGTCTATATGATGGGTGTCTTTTTGTGCATAATAATCTGAAAGATTTGTTTCTATTTCAGAACTTAATAATACCTTAATATGTATGGATATTTCTGATGTATCAGGTATATACTCAAAACCTTGTCAAAAGTGACAAGTTTAAAACTGGAAAAGAGCAATATCTGGACAAGCAGAATGTAAAAACAGAAAGCAGGGACGTCATAATTGGTAGGGTCCCTGTAATGGTGAAATCTGACTTGTGTTGGATGAAAGAAGTCGAGAGAGGTGACTGTGAGTTTGACCAGGGAGGCTACTTTATAATCAAGGGTGCGGAGAAGGTGAGCTCAGAACTGATTTGATCTCGTTCCTGTGTATAATTCCTTGTATTTAATTGCGAAATCATTTTTTTTTTCTGAGATAAGTGTTTTTTTTAGTTTGTCACATGTTTCTGGTTATTTAATGTGTGTAGAATGTTCAACCTTGGATTCTGCTATGCAAGGTTTAATATCTTTTTGTGCATATTTTAGTGACATCTGTGGGATGTGTGTTGCAGACATTTATTGCACAAGAACAGAGCTGTCTGAAGAGACTTCTGATTACAAATAATCAGGGTCTCACAGTAGCATACAGGTCAGAGGTCAAGCGGCACAGGCTTATAATTAGATTATCCGGGATCTCAAAACTTGAAAATATTGAAGGAGTGGAGAAAGTCCTGTCAGTATACTTTATGTCAACAGAAATTCCTGTTTGGATTTGGTTTTTTGCCCTTGGGGTTAGTTCGGACAAAGAAGTTATTGATCTGATTGATTATGGCAAAGAAGATGCAAGCATTTCAAACATACTGTTTGCCTCAATTCGTGATGCTGATGAGCGAAAAGATGACTTTCGTAGGGGGAAGAATGCTCTGAGATATGTTGACGAAGCGATAAAGAATACAACATTTCCACCTGGGGAAAGCATTGAAGACTGCATTGGCATGTATCTGTTTCCCAATCTGAGAGGCATGAAGCAGAAGGCTCGCTTTCTTGGGTATATGGTGAAGTGTCTTTTACAGACCTTCAGTGGCCGGAGGAAATGTGATAACAGGGATGACTTTAGAAACAAGAGGTTGGAGTTGGCTGGTGAGCTACTAGAGCGAGAGCTGAAGGCACATATTGGACATGCACGGAGGCGCATGGCAAAGGCTCTGCAGAGAGACCTATGTGGTGATCGTGTCGTCCGCCCGGTGGAACACTATCTAGATGCTTCTATAGTCACCAATGGTGTTTCCAGAGCATTCTCTACTGGAGCGTGGTGTCATCCTTTCAAGAGGATGGAGAGGATATCAGGTGTAGTGGCAAATGTTGGGCGAGCAAATCCACTGCAGACAATGGTTGATATGAGGAAAACACGCCAGCAAGTTCAATACACTGGCAAGGTTGGAGACGCCAGATATCCGTGAGTACCTTTTCAACTATTGTGTCATGCTTCCCTCGCAACAGCTTTATCCTGGTCAACAGTGAAATGAATGTTGCTATAACTCGTCTGTTAGTGCTCAGCTCTATTGAGCTGCCATTTCTATCATGTGAACAAAAATGTATTCTGTTGTTTTGGTTGTGTCTGGGAATCTAAATATAAACCACCTAAGATACCTGCATATTTTAGCCTTGGGGGTTTAATGTTTAGTACTTCAGTTTTATTTATTCATTTTTCCCTCGTGAGATATTTTGTACATTGTAACTGTGGTTAATAGAAGCTTGTCGATGCAGGCATCCTTCTCACTGGGGTAAGGTTTGCTTTCTCTCAACCCCAGATGGTGAGAACTGTGGACTTGTAAAAAATTTGGCTACCACTGCACTTGTAAGTACAAACATATTGGAGCCCATATTACCCAAATTGTTCCCATGTGGCATGGAGGCGTTGGTAGATGATACTTCTACTTCACTGGATGGGAAGGATAAGGTTTTTCTGAATGGTGACTGGGTTGGAATTTGTCAAGATTCCCATAATTTTGTCACAAAACTAAGGACTCTGCGGCGCAGGAAAAAGTTGCCACATCAGGTTTTTCTCTTTTTCAGATTTTACATTGCCTAGGTTTTGGTACGATTGCTGTGATTTCATTGTGCTGCAGTTTAGGCAGAGTTATTGGATAATGATGTATAAAAAATGACTTTGGATGTTACTGTCTTATATAACAGCTTCAGGGCAATAGCTTTAGGGGCATATAGGTTTCCACTTTCCCTAACAGCTGTTCTTTTTTCACTTATTCTCTTCATCTCAAGTGTATGTACATCATAAGTTATATGATTTACTCTCAAGAAGCTATCAAATGACAAACGCGTTTTTGAGTACAGGGGTTTGTTTCTTCCTACCTTTTTGATACTATTGTCTTTTAACTAGGGATTATTGTTTTCATGTTTCTTGCTTTTGTGTGGTTATTAATCTTTAGGCAGTGCACAAAGTTTTAATTCACCTGCTCTTTGAACAATGATTTTTCTTTGCTAATAAGCAAGTTGCATGTGTATTAGGAAGGATGCCTCAGTTTTTAGGAAAAAGAAAAAAAAAGACGTTAAATTTTTGGTAATGATATTGTTTCAGGTGGAAATCAAAAGAGATGAACAGCAAGGAGAAGTGCGTATATTTTCTGATGCTGGAAGGATTCTACGTCCACTCTTGGTAGTTAAAAATTTGAACAAGATTGAAGTACCAAATGAGGAAAAAAATTTGAACAAGAATAATAAACCACCAAAATGGGAAAAATTTACCTTCCAAGATTTTCTCAACAAGGGAATAATCGAGCTCATTGGTGCAGAAGAAGAAGAGGATTGCCGTACAGCATGGGCCATTAAATATCTATTTATGGAAGAACAGGGGAAGTCAGTTGTCAAGTACACACACTGCGAACTGGACATGTCATTTTTGTTAGGTTTAAGCTGTGGTGTCATCCCCTTTGCAAATCATGATCATGCAAGGAGGGTGCTGTACCAGTCTCAGAAGCACTCTCAGCAGGCCATTGGTTTTTCTACTACAAATCCTAATCTCAGAGTGGATACTCTGTCTCACAACCTACACTACCCCCAGAGGCCGCTTTTTCGTACAGTGATATCTGATACCCTTGGAAAACCAGGATACCCAGTGGGCCATAATGGTGTTATGCCAAAGCCTGAGTACTTTAATGGCCAGAATGCAATTGTTGCAGTCAATGTGCACCTTGGATATAACCAAGAAGATTCAATAGTAATGAATCGGGCATCACTGGAGCGTGGTATGTTTCGATCTGAGCACATAAGGAGTTACAAGGCTGAAGTTGAAAACAAGCTCTCATTGGAAAAAAGACGGAAGCCAGATGAGTGTGTAAATTTTGGCAAAATACAGAGTAAATTTGGACGTGTTGACAGCCTTGATGATGATGGATTCCCCTGTATCGGTGCAAATCTGCAGAATGGGGATATTATAATTGGGAGGTGCAGTGAATCTGGTACTGATCATAGCATCAAACTCAAGCATACTGAAAGGGGAATGGTTCAGAAAGTTGTACTTTCCTCTAATGACGATGGAAAGAATTTTGCTGTTGTATCTTTAAGACAGGTATGTTTTCCATAATTATGCACTTACTTTAGTTTGTGGGTGAACATTTGTTTGGAGGCCTTAAAATCCACATACGCATGCCAAGTTATGTATTTTGGGTATTACCCCATAGATCTTTTTTGGTGAATATATAGAATGTGTGTATGGAAGATGGCAGCAAAATGCCTATAATCTGCTTGTCTCCAACATCAAATAATATGTTTTAGGGCCTGCCTATTGCTTTCCCAATTTTTACTTTAAAAAACTGAATTCCATTAACTAATAACATTTATAATTTTTTGGTTTAGGTTCGTTCTCCTTCTCTTGGAGACAAGTTCTCAAGCATGCATGGGCAAAAGGGTGTCCTGGGTTTTTTGGAGTCTCAAGAGAACTTCCCTTTCACAATACAGGGGATAGTTCCAGATATTGTAATTAATCCACATGCATTTCCTTCAAGACAAACTCCTGGTCAACTCCTAGAGGCCGCTTTAGGGAAGGGGATTGCCTGCGGTGGTTCAGAGAGATACGCCACCCCTTTCTCTACTCTCTCTGTTGATGACATCACAGACCAGCTGCATAGGTAACACTGACATTCCATTCATATGATTTGTATGCTACCTTTACTTTATGTTTGTCCCTATATTCTACATTTCACACTAACTTTAGGGGTCTGAATACTCTGAACTATACCGGACACTTGCATTGCTCCAACTCTACTACTTCTCAGATTCTAATTTGTGGTGGTTTCTCTCAAAATGTGTTTCTATATGGACATGCAGTGAGCAATTTAATGCGTGGCTTTCCTCAATTTTAACAATGAAACGTATTACTGTAAAATTTAAACTATTATATGAAAAATATTATCAAACTCTGATCCAAAAATCTTAGTTGGATAAGCAAGAATTTCACAATATTTGTCCTTGGGTTGTAGTAAAGTGGACTAGTTCACTTGGGTTTGAGGTTAGTTGAGTTGAGCTGCATATTATGTACTGTGACAAGACATGTACTTGCTGCATCTATAGGCAATGTTGCTGAGCGTAAATGCATGGTGTGTCTGGACTTCTATTGCATGTTTATCACTGTAAAAGAGAGTATGGTTTTCATCTTTCTAATAAAGTTAGCAAAAAGAAAGTTAAAAGGCTTCTGTACTTTGTTGTCTTGATTATGTTTAGACCATGAAGCCTTGCAGAATGTAGTATAATTTGCCTGTAGGTTACTAAGCACTATAGTTTTGGCCCTTCATTTTTCAGTTATCCACTCCTTTTCAAGTGGAAATTACATGGCTACCTACTAGATTGTTCTGGTGTTTAAATGAACCTCTCCTTTAGATGATTAGAGTGATTCATGTATTCTTTAATATCTTTGACAGGGCTGGATTCTCTAGATGGGGAAATGAGAGAGTGTACAATGGACGAACTGGTGAAATGGTTCGCCAACTGATATTTATGGGCCCAACATTCTATCAGCGGCTGATTCATATGTCTGAAGACAAAGTGAAGTTTAGGAACACTGGGCCAGTTCATCCTCTCACCCGGCAGCCAGTGGCAGACAGGAAGCGATTTGGTGGCATAAAGTTTGGTGAGATGGAGCGCGACTGCCTTATAGCCCATGGAGCATCAGCCAACTTGCATGAGCGCCTGTTCACTCTCAGCGACTCCTCCCTGATGAACGTTTGCCAGAACTGCCAGAATGCAGCAAATGTGATAGAGCGCAAAGTCACTGGTGGCCGCAAAATCAGGGGTCCCTATTGCCGGGTCTGTGACTCTGCTGATGACATTGTGCGGGTGAATGTTCCGTATGGGGCCAAGCTTTTGTGCCAGGAGCTATTCAGCATGGGCATAAGCCTTAAATTTGAAACCAGGCTCTGTTAAGTGAATGTATGAATGAGTAGTGAGCATCAGAACTCGTTTTAGGAGCAATATAACTCTGTTATGTATCTGACTATGACTTTTAATTACTGCTCATTAGGTTTCAAATTTCTAGTTCCAGTTGTTTAATCCTAAATTCCTAATTGTCTCTTTAACTATGAGTTGTAAATCTCTCTAGTCTCTGTCTGAAATTTTAAGGTCCGTGACTCAAATTACTTTGACAGACTGGTGATCAAAATCCTGATATAGTAGGTCTCTCATCCATTCTCCCTCTCTTCTTTTCTCGTGTTAATGACAAGGGACAAAGATTTCCTGGGTTCCCAATCTGGTCTATTCAATTTGACAACCAAGCTTAATCTTTGTGAAGAATAAGAGTTGATAATTGCTCCTCTCATGTCTACATCCCAACTTTTGTGGATAAGTTTCGTTGTTCTAGCTTGTTTAGCCTCCGAACCACTCCTGTTTCGACTAGACCCTAAAGAGCGGCAATGCAAAGGTGTCGTCTGCTCGTTAGCCAGCACATGGTATGTGGTTTAAAATATTTTTATTGTCAACTCTATAGTGTGGACTGAGGAGCGAGAGACGTGTTTCCAAGAAATTCCCAACTCGTATTGTAATGGTATTTGCTTTTTTATTTAATCCGACTGTAAATGTATTTGCTCATTTCTTCTGATTATTGTACTGTAGTATACTCTGCCATCGCTGCAAGTTCAAGGCCACCATCTTCTTCGTTTCCGGTACTCTCTTTCTCTCTCTTCCACTATCAAACGTGGTCATGTTAAACTGTATTTTCATAATGAATTCAAGAACATCCAAACTGCAAATATACGTTTGTTTGTGCTTTTATGGTAGCTTTCAATTCATGAGTTGTAACGAAATTGAGCATATTGGTTCATTGAAATCCATGAAAGTGGAAATTAGATGTTGTTTGATTCTCTCTGTTCATGGAAATTTACTATGTTGTGAATCACAAAATCCTATCCTTGATTGATCTTGTAAAGACTAAGGTGGTGTAGGGGTATAATCTTAATGCCAAGAATTATTTGACCATAAAATTTCGTTGCAATTATGCTCTGCCCTTGTGTCTGATTTAATTTTAGTTGCTTTGATTGCTGCCTCCTCTTTGCAGAGGCTATAAGAACTCTATTGTGAAGTATTTCAAGAGAGATGGAACCCGGCGCGAGAAAGATCTCAAAGGGACTATTGCAGAGCGATGAATTATATCAGGTTTATCTCATTAACTACTGCTATGCTTTTCTCTTCTTTCCTTTTGTTTTGTTAACATTGTCTTTAACAATGTGGCAGTATATCTTGGAGACTAGTGTATATCCACTTGAACCAGCGCCTCTCAAGGAGCTAAGGGATGCCACTGCCAGCCACCCTCGGTAATCATCCTTGGCGCTTATCAATTGGCATACCATTTTGAATGTGTGAAGAATCTTAAGCATTTTCTGGTCAAATTGTATCGGCAAGGATTATTAGCTTGTTATATTTCAGGGCTGGGTTGGCTACTGCACCAGATGCAGCTCAGTTACTAGCCATGCTGTTGAAGCTGATAGATGCAAAGAGGACAATTGAAATTGGAGTTTTCACGGGATACTCTCTTCTCCTCACTGCGCTTACAATTCCCGAGGATGGCAAGGTCTGTTACAAATCTTTAATCTGCTTTCTTGTCACGCTAATCTAAAAACTATACTATGTTGAAAGTTGGTCAATGGTTACCTTCCCGATCTGACACTATTTATGGTTCTGAATACCTTGTTGCAGATTGTAGCCATCGATATAAACCGTGAGACATATGATCAAATAGGCTTGCCAATCATAAAGAAAGCTGGTGTTGAGCACAAAATTGACTTCATTGAATCCGAGGCTGTACCAGTTGTTGATAAGCTATTGGAACATGTAAGGAGTGCTTAAATTGCAAAAACCATGATTATGAACTGGGTCGTAAACTGATATGGTTATACATTAAGCCACATAAAGAAGTGATCTAGAAATACTGAACTGTTTTGACCGTTTAATTTTATCTATCCCTCCCATTCTGCATTCTCATGATCATATCATCTCTAGTTTTAACATGGCTTACTGCAACTTGTTTGCTCTCTCCTTGGTGGACCGGTGATTATTGCAGCCTGAAAATGAAGGCAGTTTCGACTTTGCCTATGTTGATGCCGACAAGGTTAACAATTGGAACTACCACGAGAGACTACTGAAGCTGTTGAAGGTGGGTGGTTTAGTTGTCTACGACAACACACTCTGCAGAGGATCAGTCGCATTGCCTGATGAGTTAGTTCCAGAGCCGAGGAAACAGCGCAGACAGCTGGCTATTGAGCATAACAAGACACTTGCAGCTGATCCTCGTATCCAAATCTCGCATGCTTCTGTGGGTGATGGGATCATGATTTGTCGCCGAGTCATCTGACTTTGGCTTCACTGTTGAAAATCTAATATATGTAGCTTGCTCAATATATATAAGTAACACTTGACATGCTTCCTTTGCTTGTGAGATTAAAACTGTAACTTTTCTGAGCGTGAAGTTGTAATCAAGTACTCCATTGCTGTAAAATGTTATATCTATAGTGTGCTTTGCTGAGTTGAACGCTTCAAAAATGAAGAAAAGTTTGCAAAAATTTCAAGATAATCATTAAGAGTTATTGATAAGAAATAATAACCTCCATCAGGATTTTTAAATTTAAATTTATTTGACGTAAATTGGATAATGACGCTTCCTACTACTATTGTAATGGTATTTGCTTTTTTATTTAATCCGACTGTAAATGTATTTGCTCATTTCTTCTGATTATTGTACTGTAGACTCTCTGCCATCGCTGCAACTTCAAGGCCTTAACTCGCCGATTGATCATCACTCACACTCACAACACCATCTTCTTCGTTTCTGGTACTTTCTTACTTTCTCTCTTTCACTATCAAATCCGGCCATGTTAAACTGTATTTTCATAATGAATTCATGAACATCCAAACTGCAAATATACTTTTGTTTGTGCTTTTGATGGTAGCTTTCAGATTGATGAGTTGTAATGAAATTGGGCGTATTGGTTCATTGAAATATATGAAAGTGGAAATTAGACGTTTTTTGATTTTTTCTGTTCATGGAAATTTACTATGTTGTGAATCACAAAAACCTAGCCTTGATTGATCGTGTAAAGAGTTAAAGACTGATGCAGCACGCATCGCTACAAACTTCATGGCTCGGTTCGAACATAACAAGAATAAAAAACAAGCCATTTGAATTGCATTTGTTCAGTTCTGTTTCCTTGGCTTGTTCTATTTCAAGTTTAGCTTCAATAAGGTTCACCATCAATCGTCATCAAGACAAAGATGTTCAGTTACCATCCAGTGCCCAGACGCCTTATTTCCGTCCGAACGAAAGCTTGCATGGTTTTGAATCATGCTTCTGGAGTGCTTCTGCATGATTTTTAATCATGCTTTTGGAGTGCCTTTTGTGAGTCTTTTCTGGACGCATTTGGTGTGTGAGAGCTGTTGGTTTGTTTGCTAGCTAGCTAATAATTGAGACTTCATCTGGGAATGGTGGAAGCTTTTACAATATTCTCTAGTGTGGGTATATGGGAGCATGTGGTCTCTCTCTTTTCATTTGTTTTCTGTTTCTTTTCTTTGTTGAGGCCCTAGGTGATCTGTGTGCAGCTCCCTTCTTTTCTCTTCAGTCGGAGTGTGTTAGCTATTTATGTGGACTGATTTCTATTGTAACGGCGGATTGGAATTAATGAATATTGAGTGAAGCTTGTAGCTTTATCCTTTCTTTTATAAACTACGTACTTGGGTATTCGTAGAATCAACAAGGAGTTTATAGCTTACAAATTCGGTATTGTTTACATACAATCAACGAATATTCGTAATTAAGGTCTGTTGTTCTTGTGTTTGTTTACATAACCATCATCTTCATTTGCTCGCTGCGTCAAAGACTAAGGTGGTGTATTATAAATAGTTCATGCATGAGCGGTTGTTGAAGTCTTTGATCTTTAGGTATGTGCCAGCAATGCCTTTGACTTGCGGTTGAAAATAATTGGATTGCCAACTCAATAGTAGTGTGGACTGGTTTGCGGTAGTTCATGCACGATTGGTTGTTGAAGCTAGTCTTTGATCTTTAGGTTTGTGCCAGCAATGCCTTTGAATTGTGGTTGAAAATAATTGGATTGTCAACTCAATAGTGTGGAGTGAGAGACGCGTTTCCAACCAAGAAATTCCCAACTCGTAGGGTATGTACGTTCTTAATGCCAAGGAATTATTTGACCATAAATTTTCGTTGCAATTATGCTCTGCCCTTGTGTCTGATTTAATTTTAGTTGCTTGAATTGCTGCTTCCTCTTTGCAGAGACTACAAGAACTCTATTGTGAAGTATTTCAAGAGAAATGGAACCCGGCGCGAGAAAGATCTCAAAGGGACTATTGCAGAGCGATGAATTATATCAGGTTTATCTCATTAACTTCTGCTATGCTTTACTCTTCTTTCTTTTTGTTTTGTTGAAATTGTTGACATTGTTCTTTAACAATGTGGCAGTATATCTTGGAGACTAGTGTGTATCCACGTGAACCAGCTCCTCTCAAGGAACTAAGTGATGCCACTGCCAGCCACCCTTCGTAATCATCTTTGGCGCTTATCAATTGGCATACCATTTTAACTTTTAAGAATGTGAAGAATCTTGAGCATTTTTTGGTTGTTATATTAATTTCAGGGCTTGGTTGGCTACTGCACCAGATGCAGCTCAGTTACTAGCCATGCTGTTGAAGCTAGTAGATGCGAAGAAGACGATTGAAATTGGAGTTTTCGCGGGATACTCTCTTCTCCTCACTGCGCTTACAATTCCTGAGGATGGCAAGGTCTGTTACGAATCTTCAATCTGCTTTCTTGTCACGCCAATCTGACACTATTTATGGTTCTGAATATCTTGTTGCAGATTGTAGCCATCGATATAAATCGTGAGACATACGATCAAATAGGGTTGCCAGTCATAAAAAAAGCTGGTGTTGAGCACAAAATTGACTTCATTGAATCTGAGGCTGTTCCAGTTCTTGATAAGCTATTGGAACATGTAAGCTAACTAAGTATAGTGCATTTCAAACCTTAGTTGTAAAAACCGGAGTGATTAAATTGCAAAAAACATGATTATGAACTGGGTCGTACATAAACTGATATGGTTATATACTAGAGAAAATTTGATTGCAGTCCAGAAATTATGCTCTATTTTGGATGCAATCCGGACAAATATATTTATTAATTGCAGTCCAGTGACTCGCATGTCATATGAGATTTCTTTCATTTTCAATTTTATCCATCTAATTTTGTTATTTTACATCCCTATTAGAGAAAAATCCTCATATGGTACATGTACTATTACCAAATGCAAATTTTGATACCTGAACTTTCATAAAAAACCTAGTGGTACCCGAACTATTCATTATTATAATACCTACCGTTAAATATTCCGTTAAGTGCTTATGTGGCATGAGTAAAACTTGTAATTTGGTGACTAGAGTATGGGCAAAACAGTCATTAAAAGTTTTTTACTATTAAATTTTAAAATAAAAAAAAATTGTGCAAAAGTAAATAAATTTATATTAACATAATCAAATTAGAGTTTTTATCCCCAAACATTCAAGATTAAAGATACAAAAATTATTTTTATTCTCGAATATTTAAGATTAAAGATGTCATATATGTAGTTTTATTATTTAATTTTAAAATAAAAATAAATTATCATATCATTTCAAAAACAATACTTGTCGGAATTTTTCTGTTGGTTGTTGACAACAGTGATGCATGGTGTATGTATTGTTTTAGGTTTTGAATTGTCGATTAGAGTTCTAGGTTTAGACTCATCGATTTGGCCACTTGTGTGATCTGTACTGTTTCTTTTTAGGATGCTCATATTAAAGATTGTAATCTTATATTGATTAATAAAGTTTCAGTTCTTTTTAGGATGCTCATATTAAAGATTGTAATCTTATATTGATTAATAAAGTTTCAGTTTTGTTAAAAAAAACTTGGCTTACTGCAACGTACTTGTTTGCTTTCTCATCGGTGGACTGGTGATTATTGCAGCCTGAAAATGAAGGCAGTTTCGACTTTGCCTATGTTGATGCCGACAACGTTAACAATGTGAACTACCACGAGAGACTACTGAAGTTGTTGAAGGTGGGTGGCTTAGTTGTCTACGACAACACACTCATCAGAGGATCAGTCGCATTGCCTGATGAGTTAGTTCCAGAGCCGAAGAAACAACGCAGACAGCGGGTTATTGAGCATAACAAGACACTCGCTGCTGATCCTCGTATCCAAATCTCGCATGCTTCTGTGGGTGATGGGATGATGATTTGTCGCCGAATCATCTGACTTTGGCTTCACTGTTGAAAATCTAATATATGTAGCTTGCTTAATTTCTATAAATAACACTGGACATGCTTCCTTTGCTTGTGAGATTAAAACTGTAACTTTTCTGAGCGTGAAGTTGTAATCAAGTACTCCATTGCTGTGCTTTACTGAGTTGAACGCTTCAAAAATGAAGAAAAGTTTGCAAAAATTTCATTCACCTTATAATGTTGTCTTAGATAGTTGCATGTTAGAAAAGTCGCAACATATGATCGAATGTACAAACGCCCATGAAAAGAACGTCGTACATTCTTGGACGGCAATGGAAAATGTGTCAATACTCAATAGTGGTTGGTGGTGACTGGTGAGTACTCGGATCCTCTCCTCACCTTCTTTGAGTTCTTCCCAGTTCCCACTGCGATAGCTGCAAATTTAAGCTCAGACTTGTCGTTTAGTCTCCACTCGGTCATATAATCTTCTTCTTCGTACTGGTACATTTCTCTCACTTTCACAATCGAAACATATAGCCATGAAGTTTCGGAATGCAATTTTTTTTTCTTCTTCTGGTTTTAGATAGGGAAGAAATGAAAATACCCAAGATTGTAACTTTATGATTAGCAGTAAAGAATTGGGAGACTTGGGAGTTGGGATCAAAATGGGTTATATGTATTCTGATTTTCTCTGTTCATGGAATTATTTGATTGAAACTTTGTGATTATTGTTTAGGCGTCTGTTTCTGATTCCAATGAGTATTTGACTTGCAATGATGCTCTGCGTTCTTAATTGTTCGATTGACATAGTTGTTTGGGTTAGCTGCTAATATCTGTTTGCGGGAATATCAGAATTGTATTGTGAATATTGTATGAGAAATATGGAGGATAAGACGAAAAAGGTATCAAAGGGACTATTGCAGAGTGATGACTTGTATCAGGTACCGTATCTCGTTATCTCTAGGGGTATGTTTTTGGTGTTTAAATTGTTCTCATTCACATTGTTGTTCAACAATGTGGCAGTATATCTTGGAGATTAGTGTGTATCCGCGTGAACCGGAGGCTCTCAAGGAGCTTAGGGCTGCCACTGCCAGCCACCCCATGTAATAATAATCACCCTTCTTATCTTAAATGTCTACACATTACTAGTAACATCTCTGCACTTACATATGTCTGACCCAGTTAAGTGATAACCAAGCCATATCAAGCGTTTCTTTATCGAATTGTGTCAAGGAGGATTATTAGCTTGTTATGTTTCAGGGCTGAGATGGCTACTGCCCCAGATGCAGGTCAGTTGATGACCATGCTGTTGAAGCTAGTAGATGCAAAGAAGACGATTGAAGTTGGAGTTTTTACCGGATACTCTCTTCTCCTCACTGCTCTCACAATTCCTGAGGATGGCAAGGTCTGTTACTAGTTTATCAGTATCTGATATATCCTGTTATGCTAAGCTAAAGAGAGTACCTTATTGCAGATTGTAGCCATAGATGTAAGTCGTGAGGCATACGATCAAATAGGGTTGCCAATCATAAAGAAAGCCGGTGTTGAGCACAAAATTGACCTCATTGAATCTGAGGCCCTGCCAGTTCTTGATAAGCTATTAGAACATGTAAGTATTACTCATTTTTGTTATACCCCTACCGGCTAAACAGCATAGTTTGCTTTCTCATGGTTTGGGGATTTTTGCAGCATGAAAATGAAGGAAGTTTCGACTTTGCTTTCGTTGATGCGGACAAGGTTAACTATTGGAATTACCATGAGAGACTCATGAGGCTGCTGAAGGTGGGAGGTATAGCTGTCTATGATAACACTCTATGGGGAGGGTCAGTTGTAATGCCTAATGAGTCGACTCCGGAACGCATGAAACCAGGCAGATATCATACTATTGAGCTTAACAAGTCACTTGCAGCTGATCCTCGCGTCCAGCTTTCACATGCTTCTGTGGGCGATGGTATCACAATTTGTAGGCGACTGTACTGATTTCTTCTTGAATATTGGAAGCTTACTTGTGTAGCTTGCTGTTACATTTCGCATACTTATTTTGCTACCGTGGTTTGAATTACAAGTTTTCTGAAATAAATCATATATTGCTGGTGTGATCTCTGCTTATTTGAACAAAGGTTTTTCAAACTGAAGAATTGGTCCTCTTAGAATCATCTTCATGGTGGATTGCATAATTTATAACCTGGAAATTTCAGCAAGAAACCTAAAGTAAATGAAGTTCTCATTCATGTAGGAGTTCGAACTTGAAATGGAACAAAATGGTCACAAATGAAAGTAAATTCCCCAGTTTGCCATCTCAATTCTGAACCTCTAAGGATATATAGAAAACGAGGCACAATCTAACATTGGGGGAAAATGTGTCGATTCTAAAAATCAGATGCATACTGCATGCCTAACCCTACATTAGTATCTTGCAAACAGCATACAACCTCAAAATGGCAATCATCAACCGGTCAAAATGAATCTTCACGACCACAATCTGTATTAAGCTGTAGTCTTGATTACTTTCTTTGCAAATGTCTCGGCAACCAGAAAAGGGAAAGCAATTGTTGCATCGCAGTGCACCTGGTTCAACCAAGAAAAAGGAGGGAAAATAAGTCAGAATAAAAGAAAACAGAATTCAAACATACAAGATACAGGATAAAAAGGCTTGAAGGATTCACATTTTGGTGCCTTGGTGGAACAAAATATGTATTATTATATGATGCAAGCAACCAAAACTAAAAGGCAATACGCTAACACATGGCTAAACCTTGACAGTTTTAGCAGAACCCCGTATTTTCCCCCATGATACAGCCTCATCAGGACGAGCTCCAGAATCACTACCATCATACTCTTGTGCAGTATTTATGAAGACAGCATAATCCGCACCATTGCGCATCATATTGGCATTGCAAATGTGATGTTTGGGCAGGCCTCCTCCGAGGATGATCATTCCAGTCTTCCTCGGACCTGCATGGACAGCTTCACCATTCATGGCCCTAATATCTGTTCAAAGGGCATGCTATTTTGTGAGTTCATTTCTCGAGCTGCTAATTATCAGCTGCAGTGACAATGTAACAAGCAACATACCTTGCACCATGTCAACAATCAGACCTGGGCTTCGGAAAGAATGGAAGTACAACATGTCTCCCAACGAGCCATCTGTTATGGATGGACAGTAAACTGGGATGTTGTTCTGGAAAACATCCAAAAAAAAACATAAATTCTTGCTGCACACACAAGCTTCCAAAATTAATACAGTAAGATGAAGTCCTTACAACTGAACCCAGAGGCCACAATAAACCATTACAATTCAAACTACTCATCTGATCCCACAAAATTATGTGTCTACGAATGTGTTTATCCAACCAGATTTAGACTTTAAACCGAGCAAACATTACCAACATGTAAGATTAAGAGCTAAAGACAAAGTGCTGGACTTTGGTTGAAACTTGCCTTGTATGCCCAATAAAGATACGATCTTTCATCATTTATTTCCTTCCCCAAGCGTGCAATCAATTTAGATGGCGTCCACAACACATTCTGCTACAAGCAAACCACCCAATCAAAACACAACAACCCAGTAAAACCCCCAAAGAAAACCAAAATTGAAAAAGAAAAGGGTACGTGCCTGTTCAATTTGTTCCTTCAACATGTGATCGAAAATGGGTATGATCCAATCCTCAAATTTGCAATAGTTATCATTAGGAACAAGCAAATTACCGATACGATTCAAGCCTTTGGACCTCAAATAGGCTCCTGGTAGAGAGAAATCACCTTTAAAAGTAGGCGCAAGGCATTTTATAAGATCTTCCTCTATGCCACCTGCAGTTGTGACCACAACATCCACCATATGGTGCTCCACCAAGTATCTGAACGTATCTCTAATCCCAGAAGAAACCAAATTCGAAGTGAAACCCAAAAAGACTTTGCATTTCACCGACTCTCTGTACTTCAAATCCCTCTCCTCCTCACTACAATCCTCTGCTATAGCCTCGTCTGCTAGACTCCAATCTAGCTACAGAGTCCAGTAGTCCAATCACAATGACAGTTTGGTAAACCAATCACATTGCCAAGGGCATTTCGGGAAGAGAAAAATTACCATTTGGTTAACGAATTGGATGGCTTCTCCCAGATGAGTGGCTTGGAAGCCGGTGGTGAGCATCGAACTAAAGAGACGACTGTAATCTAGTCCTTCATTGAAATCGTACCCTCTGATTTCGCTGCGTTTGCCTTCTAAGTTCTCCGACTCTTTGAACACTGTGGAGTGCACGCTTGCAATTAGATCGTCTTCCATTACTTCGCTAGGGTTTTAGAAGGATAGATTCTCTGAAATCATCGGCAATAGAAACAGCAACGATGATGGAGTAAGAGATGAACATGTCTAAAGCGTCAAAGTAAATTTCACATTAACATGTAAAGGAATCTTCTTTGACTCTCGTCTTTAATCCCTTGTACAGCAACAAGTTAAATTTCAGGTGTACGGACAAACTTACCAATGAACGACGGTGACGGAACCAGAAGCGCCGGTGAGTGAAGAACAGATGAACCGATTGATTCTAAAAGGATGAGTCCAGGTGTGTTAAGAAAGCTAAAGAACCTGCCTTTTTCACCTTTGTAGTAGTCAATTTGATTCTTGTAATTTCTATTTAGCTTTGTAATTTAGGGTTTTGTTGACTTCATCTATACAAATTTAACGGCGGTAAAAAAAGGGGGCGTTCCGAGAATCGAACTCGGGACCTCTCGCACCCAAAGCGAGAATCATACCACTAGACCAAACGCCCGGTGATATTTATTGTGGCCGTTTATTAGACTAATAGAATTAATTTCATATTCTTGTTAAGTTTAAGTGTCTAGGGTTTGTAATTAACCGAAGTAGCGAACTATATAAATAAGAGGACCCAACTCATAAACCGGAGCCTCCACAACTCTCTTGGCGAGATTCTCACTGCAGAAGTAAGCCTTGTTCACCATTTCTAAGTTCTCTCATGCGCCGATTTGATTTGATTTACTTTACCAAATCAAAATCTGATTAGTCTTGTATTTATCTGATCCCTTTGTCTCGGTGATACAGCTAGCTAGGCTCCAATGGCGACGGTTCCAGGCCAGTTGATCTGGGAGATTGTGAAGAAGAACAACTCCTTCCTGGTGAAGCAGTTCGGCCGAAGCCACGCCGGCGTTCGATTCAGCAAGGAGCCAAACAACCTCTACAACCTCCACTCCTACAAGCATTCCGGTATTTCACTCATCCTGAGAAAATTGCAAACCCTAGAAATATGTATGTGATTCATTTGGATTGTTTGTTGATTAGGTTTGGCGAACAAGAAGACTGTGACTATTCAGGCCGGAGACAAAGACCAGTCTGTGGTGCTCGCCACCACCAAGACCAAGAAGCAGAACAAGCCCGCCAGTTTGCTTAACAAGTCTGTCATGAGGAAGGAGTTCCCCCGCATGGCCAAGGCTGTTACCAATCAGGTACCGAATGATTCGATTTAGGACATGCTATTGATTATCGAGATGCTCAAGTTTAGTGTTACTTTATGGCTGTAAATTTGTTGTGAGGAATGAAATGTAGGTTAATAACAATGTCATTGTTATGTTTTTACTGGCGTGTGTTTACTGAATTATTGTTTGGATTGGTTGCTCAAGTGTAACTATTCCACAGTTCTAAACTTTCCGCCTTAGTAGCAGTGATGAGCAGCTAACATATAAGAAAATCTCACTTTGTGTGAGATTTTCAATGCAATTGATTTGTTACGCTTGGCTTCTGAGCACTTATTTAGCTTCGATGAATATCATGCCAGGAATAGAATGGGTGCTGATAATGACTGATGTATCTTATATATTAGTTCATTTTGCTCTTCGTATATGCTGGTGTTCTTTTGTGGTTCGCTTGCTGAAGAGCAGGAAGTGTGATGAATTATTCTTTTTATTTTGCTGGTAGGTTGCCTTAAGTTTTTGATCTTTTTTCTTCTCGTATCTCTGTAGGCAGAGTTGTAATTTATTCAACTGTGTTCTGCCTTAATAGCAGTGATGAGCAGCTAACATATAAGAAGATCTCACTTTGTGTGAGATCTTCCATGAAATTGAATTGTTACGCTTGGCTTCTGAGCTCTCATCTTCAGTGAATTTGGATGTTTTAAAGTATTGATGTTTTTGTTGAGTCTGCTTGCCAAGATGTTTGGCATAAGTCTGAAAGCCCTTTCATTTTTGTTTGGTTGGAAAACATGCCTCATGTTTTAAACAGTTCTTTTCTTATCTATTGATCTCTATAGCGATGATGAGCAGCTAACATGTAAGAAAATCTCACTTTGTGTTGGATCTTCGATGCAATTGAATTGTTACGCTTGGCTTCTGAGCACTCATATTCAGCATAAATATGTTTTTTTTTTAATGTTCTTTACGTCTATATTCATTTGGTTGAGTGAGTGAAAATGGACATTCTTTGTAAGGACCTAAATTTGTCAAGCAAAAAGGGAAATCAATATACATTGTGACATTCTCTTCCATTGTCTATATATTTTGTCTCTGAAGGTTGCGTGAGCTTAACATTTCTACTCGAGTTACCAACATGAGCATCTGTTGCAATAAATTTGATATTGTTTTGATATAAGAACTTACCGAATGTTATGTCAATTGTTCCAGGTGGTTGATAACTTTTACAGACCTGATTTGAAGAAAGCAGCCCTTGCCAGGCTCAGTGTAGTTCACAGGAGTCTCAAGGTCTCAAAATCTGGTGTGAAGAAGAGGAATAGGCAGGCTGTTAGGACCCCTGTAAGGAAGTGAAATACGACAGAAAATGTGTCTTGCAGTTTTTGTTTGGTGTTTTGAGTTCTCTTTTTTAAGGTTCAAAGAGATGAATTTCCATTTTATGATCCGTCTTGTAAGGACCGAAAATTTTATCCTTGTCACTAAAAAAAGGCTAGGTCCTTATCTTTATTTTGATATTTTCCACCAAATTTTGCTGAATATCGACTTGGTTATGCTAAGAGAAGACTGATTATGTAGTTCTTAGAAATATCTTAATCATAGATGTTGCGATTTGCTAATTGAAGACCTGCAACAATTTTTGTAGGGTTGATGTGATTAGTTCCTTTATGATCACAAGGTGTGGTAGCTTTCCATGATAGTAGGTAATTTTAACCTCATCTTGAATGCGTGATACATTGAGCCTCTTAAATGTTTTAATTTCCCCAAAATTTGAGTGATATTCTCTCAAAACCCAGTTTACTGCAAGTGACAAATACTCCTAATCGAAACCTATTCATCAAACTGAACTCAATTCAGACTACGGAGGAAAAAAAAAAAAGCCTTTATGCTATGCTATCTTGGTATGAAACCTTTGTTGTTCTACTCGCTATATCCATTCTTCTACTCTCGTAGTCTAGCTACGGCGGACTATAGGATTTGCCAGATTCAAAGAATTCTACTAGCTGGAATCATTCAAACGGTTGCTTGATAACACGCACTTTGTCCATCAAAAATTGTGAATAAACAACGAGGCAGTCCGAGTCGATTCATTTTTTAAAGATCGGGCCGAAAATGCTCTTTCAAGCACAGGCCTGTGCTGACTGCTGGCCCAGAAAGGACATCACGTGCGATGCACGACAACTCTGAGAGTCGTCTTTGGTTTTAACTCTTTACCAACGTTTGCCTTTTGCTATAAATATCCCTAATACCCAGTTGCCCCCATTTCTAAACAGTCTACTTTTCCCGCCTCTCCCCCTCTCATTTCCCGCTCCGAAAACCCTAACCGGAAAATGGGCCAGAAGAAAGGACCCGCCGACGATACTATCGAGCCTAAGAAACGACGCCGCGTCGGCTTCTCCAGTGTTGGTCAGCCCTCTCAATTTCGATTTTCAAAGTTATTTTTCCGTTGCCTTCTTGAACCACTTTCATGTGTTCTTTCTCGTTGATTTTGATTTCGGTGCCGTTTTCTTTTGTTTCGGAGCTAACTTCTTCATTTTTTGTTTGTTCTTGTTGATTTGGGAACAGATTCAGGAGTGGAGGCCAAAGATTGCATCAAGATTTATCTGGGTACGATAGGTTCTTATGCGCATTTACTGGGATTACTGTATTAGTTTAATATAATTTTGTTGATGCTATTTTTTGTTAACTTTTATTTTTCGCTGATTTGGTTTTTATATTTCAATTTAGATATTATCCTTCAACATTAGCTTAATGAGCTGTTTGGTACTTACTGTGGTTCGTCAAAGTGGGTCAGCAACCAAACACTTGTGATTTTGCCTTGACTTGCAAATGAGTTATTCGCGAGTATTAGTGGAGATTTCTGAATATATTGAAATTTGCTGGTCCCTATGTGGCCTTTGGCTTTGGGTGAGGGGTCCCAGGTTAACTAGCTTTCAAACCCAAACCCTAGAAATTGAGATGGAGACTGTTTAGAAGATGCTATGGTTTGCTCATTTGGTTGAAAAATTTGAATTGTTGCTGTCGTAGTAAACATAATATTTTCATGATTTTTGTATTCTCGTGGTTGGAAATTACAAATTACCTTCTCATCTGAAAGGGATGTGGCATCTGGTAAATGAATGTGAATGTGTAGTGAGTTTTGATTGTAAATTTGTATGAGTGAATGCATACAATTGCCTTACGATTCAACTGATTATGTTATTCCTATCCTATATCATATGCTTTAGATTCAAACGGGGCAACCCTTAGAGCCATGCTTTAGAAAGAAATTTTATTTTGCACTTGGCTATGTGCCTTAACAAGTAAGCCTTTAATTTTACGGGTCAAATTATCAGTGAGCAGCTCACGCTGGGAACTTGCTAATAGCTTTGTATATGATATTGGTTTTCATTCTATGCTGCAAGTCTTATCTATTTTTTCCTGTTCTTTTAACCCTTTTTCTCTATAATATCTCAATATTTATTACCACATGCATGCTTAATCAATGGCTATTGTCATAGTTTCTAGCAAAGAAGAAGTGGGTGCTTCAAACAGTTTTTGTATAGATCCAGTTGACTTGAATAACTTTTTTGAGGAAGATGGGAAGATATATGGTTACAAAGGATTGAAGGTAATCTTTATCTATCAAAGTTGGTTTAAGTTTATGTCGATATCACTTTCTGAACAGCTGTAATCATTTTAAACGTGTTCTGATAGTTTGTATTGTATGATTGAGAATAACTTGTTTATTATCTTTCATCATGTGCAGATTACCATATGGGTTAGCAGTATATCCTTTCATGCATATGCTGATATTGCATTTGAGAGCACAGCTGATGTAAGTACTGTCATTTTGTTGTACTCTATCTCTCTCTGCATCTATCTCCTGCTATTGTTTTACTCCTAGCTTTTCGTAATCAACTATGTCTTACTGATTGTGTTTGTTAAATGTTATAAGGGAGGCAAAGGGATCACAGATTTGAAATCAGCTCTTCAGGTATGGATTGATTCCCATTCCAAACCATCACTTCAGTTTAATATGTTGTTAGTTTTCATGATTAGTTGGAAGTTTTCTCCAGAAAATCTTTGGAGATACCCTTGTTGAGAGTGAAGAGGAGTTCATTCAAACCTTTTCAACTCAGAGAAATTTTATTAGGTATGGATTCATTAATGCAGATCAAATATAAAAATTAGTTTATATTCATATCCTTCAGTTTTTCGTTTATTTACTTATTTCCTTCCAAATGTGTGCAGATCCATTATCTCAAATGGAGAGGTGTTGCAGCAGATGGCCTCATCCACTTCTGATGTGGAGGTGCTTTTTGATGTGCTAAACTGTTATTTTGTAGAGAAAAATTTGTATTAGTGTTTCTTGCATTTGTTAACAGCCATTATGTCCTAGGTTGTTCGCATGGTTGTGGGAAAGACAGCTGCTGGACCCCTTTACAGTCGCTTGATTCCTCTTGTTTTTCTTCTTGTTGATGGTACTTTATTCACTTAATAAACTATTCTTGTTTTGTTTCCGTTTGGTGGGGTTTCTTGAGTGGCAGAATGTCATGTCAAGTTTTAACCGGTTCTGTTTTCTGAATTAGGTGCCAGTCCAATCGATGTTTTGGATCCAAGTTGGGAGTTGTATCTCCTGGTCGAGAAGAAAACAGATCAGCATGGGGACATCTACAATACATTGCTTGGATTTACAGCTCTGTATCGTTTTTACCATTATCCTGACAGTTCTCGGTTGCGACTTAGCCAGGTTTGCTCCTTGCCAATATCAGTTACTAGTTATGCATGCTCAAGCAAGAGAACCAGTTTTTTTGGATTCCATACTATAATTTGCTTAAGCAATTTTTCATGAGACTTCTTGTTGATGGCAGATCCTGGTATTGCCTCCTTACCAGCATAAGGGTTATGGACGGTACCTTCTAGAGGTTCTTAATGGTGTTGCAGTATCTGAAAACGTCTATGACTTCACTGTTGAAGAACCATTGGACTACTTCCAACATGTACGCACTTGTGTTGACATACTACGCCTTCAGAAGTTGGGTTCAGTTCAGGATGCAGTTAACTTAGCTGTTTCACAACTGACACGAGGAAAATTGTCAAAGAAGGCAAACATCCCTAGACTAATGCCACCCACAAGAGTCATTGAGGATGTGCGGAAAAGCTTGAAAATTAACAAGAAACAATTTCTTCAGTGTTGGGAGGTTTTCATCTATCTTGGCCTTGATCCGGTGGACAAGTACATGGAGGATTTTGTGAGCATTGTCTCTAATCGCATGAAGGAAGATCTCATAGGAAAAGAATCTGGGACTGGTGGGAAGCAAGTGATTGAAGTTCCAAGCGAATATATACCCGAGATGTCATTTGTTATGTTCAAGTCCAAGGCCAGTGAAGCTACTAGTACCGTTCAGGTAGATGAGAATCAACCAAACCAGGAAGAGCAACTCCAGCAGTTGGTTGATGAGAGAGTGAACGAGATCAAATCAATATCAGAAACAGTATCTCAGCATCGTACAAGCATTGCCGAATCATCTTAATGGTCTCCGATTTTTGATGCCTTTGCATGTGATACCATTAATGCAATCTGTAGGTTAGAACGGTTGGTGGGTTGCAGGATACCAGAGGCTTGTGTTGTAATTGACTAATTGAGCATTATGCTTTCACTGTTATTTGAATACTTCTGAGAACTATTTTTATATAAATTTAGCAACTAACGCTTTTCCCTCTCTAATTTAGTTATACCCTTTCTGTTGTTTTAACAAGAAGAAAATGTGTTATGATAGCCACTGTTGGAGCCAAGGGCCATAGAATGGTACAGGATGCTTGCGTTTACAAATATAATCCTTGTTCAGGCTAAAAAGAAAAGAAAAAGGTATAAGTTAGGTGCAAATGGTGGAACAGAAACGTGCAAAATCTACTCCTTTCTGTCAAAAATGAATCCTTTGCAAGCTAAATTACTGAATTGAATTGTGTCCCATTTTAGTTCGCTAACTTTTCTCTTGAGCATTAGTACATATACATCTTCGACAATCGGAACATGGGGGGTACAGGGTCCTAACTGTTCTTCCGCACCCAGTATTGGTTCTTCAATCATCCGATGTTGAGCATATGAAGCAATGAATGATTGCACTAATAAAGAAATCGTGGATGCACAGCAAATTGGCTAAATCTTGTGAACAGTATAGCCCGCTTCCTCTGAAGTCATGTTCTCCTTCCAGTGTTCAAATTCAGATCCACCAAACACCACTTGCTTGATTCCAACAAAGCTGTACAACATAAAATATAAGAAAATATGAAGCTTTAGAAGAATTTCAAGCAAATCAAAGATGTCACTGCTCATGCAAATATCTGACTACATTCCCACACCCGCAAAGTCTAATTATGCCAAGGTATCAACAATTAACAACTATTAATCTCTGGCAATGCCCATGGAAGATATAACATGACTGTCTTTTACTCGATGGATTTGGATTGTCAGTAACAAAAAAGGTGAACAAAGATAAAGAGAAGATATAGGGATTTGAGGAGCATACTCGGAGCTTATCTGAGTCAATGCATTTATGAGAACATCCAGTATCAGTGGTTCTTTAGTACCAATATCCACCCTGTGAATACATTTAAAATTGGTGAGCAAGAACCATCTACACTTCTGTCTCCAATAATGTAAAAAATCAACATATGACGAAGCATCAACATAAAGCATTGCAAATGATTTATAACAGTTCCGCAATTCAAGATTAGCTACATACCAAACACGTCCCAAGTTGTCTTGAATCTCAAGATCACCAATATTGTAAAATGTAGTTGGTGTCACATTTGCTCCCTGAATGGCATCATAGCTTGGTCGTTTATCCAAAGGAGATTGTGACAACTGCATGAGTAACAGTTTAGTGCGTGAGCCAATATGGGTCAAAAACTCGCATTCTATTTTCCAAGAAAGAAACTTGCTATAAAGTCATCTATGATACATGCATGGGTTGCCAGCTACTATGAGAATTTTTTAACTGAAATTTTAAAGATGGATTGAAATCTTACTTGCATATTCATGGAATTGCATCCACCCAAGCGTCCAATAATGTGCCATGATCGAATAGTCTGTAAGCCAGCCAGATCAACTAAGTTACTTTAAATCATTCGCAGAGGGATGTATTATCAAGTTAAAATAAGTTACTTACATCAGAAATTAAGGAAACATCCTGTTCCAATGGAGTGTTGTAGAACTCGAGCCATATATACGAATTTGAGAAACCAAAGCTGGTAGTGTCGGGAGCCAAGAAAAAATTAATAAAAGAGATGCACTGATGATCTTCATTGTTAAACAGAATAATGAACAAACAAGACTAGTAGCTTGAAAAATATAATACATGACCAATCAAAATGTGCTGGTAGAGGTTAGTTCTAGGCATGAGAATAGGGTAGATAATTTCCTTGTTAGGAAAAAAAAAATAGGTAAAAGAATCCCTCCCCAAACCGTGTCCTTGTTAAACTTGTACATATTGCACAATGAAATTGACACCAACTAGGTTTTCTGAGCCTGATCTGCTCAACCTAATAACACTCATTTGAAATGCTACACAAGCCATGGCAATATATATGGTGAACACACATTCCTAGAAGATAAAGCTCATATTGATTTTTTTATGAACAAATTCACAACATTCTAAAGAATAATTCAAATATGGCAAGCCATTATGTCATTGCACAATACATTTCTGCAACAACAGCATAATATCATTTGATTAAGTTAAGCATCACAGAAGGTACAAGCTAGCAAATGGACTAGAAATCAGAAGAACAAATTGCTTTCTGTTCCTACATCATCTCAACTTACTCGTTGAATACCACTTTCATGGGTTCCCCTGAACCAGATTTTGTGTGCAATATCTTGTTCCTTTTCTTCCTCAACCTCTCTTCCATCTGCAATTATGTTAAACCCCGTTTCAATTCAACTCCCACATCAAAATTCAAAACTCAAAAACCCCTTACCATCTCACAATTATATTCAAAAACACAAGCACCAGAACTGTAAAAACCAAACTAAAACCACCACTTCCCAAAGAAGAAAGTGAAAATTTGCAGAGAAATTCCAATAGTGCAAAAAAAAAAAAAGGGCTCACCTTGGACCTAGCCTTTTGTGGGTCATCAAGACAAGCACCCATAATTTCAGCAAACTCGGGGTCTCGATCAAATTCCTTGCCTTCTCCTCTCCCCACAAACCCACTCCTACTCGAAAATCCATCATCAGCTTCATCAGTTTCATCCTCTTCATCATCACCATAACCAACTTCTTCTCCTTCATTCTCTTTCTGGGTCTTCAACTTTAGGCCCCGACCCGCTTTAGCAACAATTATACAGGTCTTGGGCTGACCACAAAAGCTCTGAAATGGAACTCTAACGGCCCAAAATGGCGGTGAGCAGTTTTCCTGGCGGGAAAATGAGGATAAGGGAAAGCAGGGACTTTGAAGAAACCGTGCGCATGTGTGTAGGATAACCATGGTTTTAGCAAAAAAGTTCAGTCTTGGAGACCTTAACTTGCTCCTCTGGGTTTTAGTGTTCGGAAATCGGAATGCTTCACTTCTTGACCTGAGCCGAAGAGTGGAAGACCGTGAAACCGAACACCCAGTGAAGGCCCAAATTTTTCAAGAACAGGCTCAAGTTGACAGGCTTTGGGCTCCGCCCAAGTTGACAGCCATGGCTTAGCCCAAGATGACCGCATTGGGCTCAGCCCAAGATGACCGCATTGGGCTCAGCCCAAGTTGACAACCTTTGGGCTAATGCCCACTTTCATAGCCTTCGGGCTCAGGCCCACGTGAACATTCTTTGGGCTCATCCCCGCGTTGAAAGCTTTCTGGCTCAGTCCACGTTCACAGCCTTGGGCTGAGGCCCATGTTGACAATTTTTGGGCTGAGGCCTATGTTCAGCCTTGGGCTCTGGCCTATGTTCAGCCTAAGGCCCACGTTCACAACTCTCGGGCTCAGGCCCACTTTCCGAATTCTCGGCTCAGGCCCAAGTTCACAACTCTTGGTCTCTGGCCCACTTTCACAGCCTTTGGGCTCAGCTCATGTTGACAGCTTTTGGGCTAAGGCGAACGTTGACATCGTTTGGGCTCAGGCCCATGTTCACAACTCGGGCTCAGGCCATCTTCACAACTCTCGGGCTCAGGCCCACTTTCAAAACTCTTGGGCTCAGGCTCAAGTTCTCAACTCTTGGACTCAGGCCCAAAATTCATAATTTTTGGGCTCAGGCCCACGAACGCCGTCATTGTCAAAACTGAGAGCTCGTCTCGACCTGTAAATGAACACCGAAGGACGAGTCCGTAGCTTTTGAGTTTTGAATTCGAGAAAAAAAAAATATAGTTAATTGTTTGTCAAAAAGTAACTGAAATCTGAAGCGTATACAATCCAATTCCCAATTTTTAACGGAGAGACAGACAGTGATGGATTTGCTTCCGGCAGAGAATTCAATCATGGTAAAGAAAAGTGGGTTCAGGTCACTGAAGCTCGTGAACATAGACATGGACCAAGTTCTGGGAGACAAACCCGTTGGAGTTGACTATGGCAGGCTTGATAATGGTCTATCTTACTATGTTCGTTGCAATTCTAAGCCCAAAATGAGAGCAGCCCTCGCCCTTGCTGTTAAAGTCGGGTATATAATGCTTTCTCTACTTCTTTTTGTTCATAATTCAATTGAATTTGGTTTCTTTTCATTGTATTGGCTCTGCATATTTGTTTCTTGATGGGTGTTAATTGTGTTTTTGTGCTCAATTTAATCACTTTTGGGGTTGGTCAATTTGGCAGTGATTTGAATGTGCTTGGTAATGGGTATGTAGGGAACTGTTGTTTTTGTGTTGTAGACTTGTAGTGTAGAATTATTGATAATGTGATTTACCCCATAAGAGAATTCATTGAGATTTTAATCGTACATGCCAAAAGTGAGCAATGTATTGCTTAAACAGAGAAGAAGACTCAAAAAGGTTCAAAAAGATTCCAACTTTATGTATGCGCCTGAATGTATAAAGGTCTTTGATATTATTGGGGTCATGGCAGATCAGTTTTGGAAGAGGAGGTCGAACGAGGAGTTGCCCACATAGTTGAGCATCTTGCATTCAGTGCTACTCAGAAGTACACAAATCATGATATAGTCAGATTTCTTGAAAGTATTGGTGCAGAATTTGGCGCTTGTCAGAATGCAGTGACATCTGCTGATGACACTGTTTACGAATTATTTGTTCCTGTTGACAAGCTTGAACTATTATCTGAGGCCATTTCTGTCTTGGCGGAATTCAGTTCTGAGGTATCAATAATTTTTAACCTTGTTCTGTAACCCTCAGCAATTTTTACTTAATTTGAATTACCGGCACTGTGTAGATTCGTGTCTCAAAAGATGATTTAGAAAGAGAAAGAGGTGCTGTTATGGAAGAGTACAGAGGGAATCGGAATGCTACTGGAAGGATGCAGGATGCACATTGGCTTTTGATGATGGCCGGTTCAAAGGTACTGCTACTAAGAAACTAATTATATTTAACTACTTTGACCAGGAGATTTTTAATTCTATGATGAGCTTTCACTTGTAATGTTTGCAACTTCGCAAGTACTTCTACAACATTCTGATTATACAATAGTTTCATGTGTACTTTAGTTTATCATGGCACAATGCACCATGCACAAATATAATGATAAAAGGTTGGAACTTGGAATTAGTTTTTACAGCGGCTTTTTAACTTTATATAAACTTAGAAGGATGTTGCCAACCTAGTAATAGCTGAAGTGAAGTTCTTAAGTTTGCTATGTTATTTTTGGACGCTTACAATTTGTATTAATCTTATGTTATTCCTTAAACTTTATTTTGATTGCAGTATGCTGAGCGTTTACCTATTGGATTAGAGAAGGTAATTCGCACTGTTTCTCCTGAGACTGTGAAGCAATTTTATCAGAAGTGGTACCATTTAAGCAATATGGCAGTCATAGCTGTAGGAGATTTCCCTGATACAGAGGTCAGATGTTGTCGACATGTTAATTTTCGCATTTGAATAAGCATAATTTGTAGTCAAGATATCTTAACACACTCTCTTTCTCTCTCAGAGTGTTATTGAGTTGATAAAGAATCAATTTGGACATAAAAGTTCTGCACCTGAGCCTCCAATTATACCAACATATCAAGTTCCATCTCATGAAGAGCCACGTTTTTCATGTTTTATTGAATCTGAGGCAACTGGGGTTAGTACAGAAATAAATCTTAGTATTGTTTTTGTCAATTGATGTGCACATTAGCAAAACATGCAAGTGATATATTATATGGAACTTGTCATTTTTTAATTGGATTTGTCTTGTTGTAGTCTGCAGTGATTATTAGCTATAAGACTCCAGCTGGTGAGCTGAATACAGTGAGGGATTATAGGGATTTACTGGCAGAATCAATGTTCCTTTATGCCCTAAACCAGAGGTTCTTTAAACTAGCTCGTAGAAAGGATCCACCCTTTTTCTCATGCTCAACTTCTGCAGATGTTCTGGTTAATCCCTTGAAGGCTTATATGATAACTTCTTCTTGTAAAGAAAAGTGTACTATTGAGGCCTTGGAATCGATGCTGATTGAGGCATGTTTTTCATCCATAACAAGAACTCTACTTGATTTTTTTTAATTTTAAACTAATCATTTTAACACCTAATGTTTCAGGTTGCCAGGGTACGGCTACATGGGTTTTCAGAACGGGAAGTGTCTATTGTTCGAGCGTTACTGATGTCAGAGATTGAATCTGCCTATTTGGAACGTGATCAAATGCAGTCAACTAGCTTGCGAGATGAATATTTACAAGTATTTCCAAATTGTAGTTTCTTATAGTTTTTTCAACTTTTAATGACTTCTGTATTGATTTGAAAAGTTATTCACCTTTAATTTTCTCTGGGCAGCATTTTCTCCGTAATGAGCCTGTTATTGGGATTGAGTATGAGGCTCAACTCCAGAAGACCCTTCTACCTTGTGAGTCATTGCGTATCCAAATGTATTTATTTCGCAACTATATAACAGTATATTGCTCTACTCAACAAAACTTTTATACTTGTAGATATAACAGCAGCAGAGATATCCAAATATGCCGAGAAGTTACGAACATCATGCAGCTGTGTCATTAAGACAATTGAACCACGAGCTTCTGCAATAGTAGATGATCTGAAAAATGTTGTATCTAAAATCAGTTCCCTTGAGGAAGAAAGAATCATTTCTCCATGGGATGACGAACATATTCCAGAAGAAATTGTTAGTACAAAACCTAATCCAGGGTAATGGTGGACCTTAACTTCTCAGCTTTGTTTTTTCTTTTCTGTGTGCTTGTTATTCCTCTTCTAGTTCATGTGGGACTCACTTCTCTGATTAAATTTCTTGCGTTTGGTTGCGTGCTTCTTTATATATGTCTGTTGAGAGTAGGATCTTATACATTCTACTCTGATTATGAGTTCTGCAATTTCTTTCATACTGCTTTGCGAAACCTCTATGTAGTCATGTATTCTTAGCCTCTTTAAATTATTGTTTCAGGAATATTGTGCAGCAATGTGAATATTCAAATATTGGAGCTACTGAACTAATTCTATCAAATGGCTTGAGAGTTTGCTATAAGAGTACAGACTTTCTCGATGACCAGGTACAATTCTGTCTAAGGTACACTATTAGCAGTATAAAATGCAAATTGCCTCAGCCAAAGCAATGCAATATCTGTAGTTCAGAATTTATCCTTGTTTGTAGTTGAAGTTATGAACGCAAGACAACATTCATCATTCTAATTGATCTCTAATATGTACTTCTAGGGGAAGAGAAAGAATACCGTATTTTGAAATGAACAGTTATTAGTTCAAAATCTAATTGATGAGTAGTTTTCATTGATGAGGTAGATATGACGGGAAAACAAATGTATCCTCTATACATCTTAATATAGGGTCGAGGCTTAACCAGGTTAATATAGCATGATATTCTTTGAATAGTGAGCTAGGAAACACAAACCATTATTCAACGTGTAGCTATTTTTTGCAAATTCATTTTTAAAAGTTTCCCGTGATGTTGCAATTTATGCCAACTTCAATTGTTCAACAAATTTATTGATTATCTGTTTGGCATTTAATAATGAGATTGGTAAGAGGTAGGTTAAAAGAAGTCTATTTTATCTAATACTGTCCTTGGCAATCATTTGGAGAGAAAATTTCCATATAGTAGTGGCGTTCTGTTCTGTGGGAACACTAAAGATCTGAAAATTCTGTAAAATGTGAAGTAATTTTAAGTGTAGGCTTACAGTCTGTCAGTCTTATCAGTATTTTGTTTCGGTAGGTTATCTTTACAGGGTTCTCATATGGGGGTTTATCCGAACTTCTTGAAAGTGAGTACTTTTCTTGCTCGATGGGGCCAACTATTGCAGGAGAAATTGGTGTATATGGTTATAGACCTTCAGTTCTTATGGATATGCTTGCGGGTAAGAGGGCCGAAGTCAGCACAAAGCTTGGAGCATACACGAGAACCTTTGCTGGTGATTGTTCACCCTCAGACTTAGAAACTGCCTTGCAGGTATGTTGCATGATTGTCGCTCTTCTCCTGGCATGCACATGAGGAGTAGTAGATAGTGAACACAATATTGCAGTAGATTGTAGAATAAAATAAAAAAATTAGGAAAATTCATACATAGTAATTTCTTTAGTGCTGGAGCCTATGTTCTCTTTATTTTCAATTCCCTGCAAGGTTATCTCAAGCTGCAATGGTTTAGTAATTTCTGTTCTGGCAGCTTGTGTATCAACTATTTACCACAAATGTAACACCAGGAGACGAAGATGTCAAAATAGTGATGCAAATGGCAGAAGAAATGGTCCGTAATCAAGACAGGGATCCTTATACTGCATTTGCGAATCGTGCGAAGGAGCTAAACTATGGGAACTCCTATTTCTTTAGGGTATGATGCCCACAGTATGTTGATTGTTGTTTTCGTTACATGTCGTGTGCTGTAGTTGTAACTTTGGATTAAATTATACATTTTGCAGCCTACTAGGATAACTGATCTCCAGAAAGTTGATCCACTGAAAGCTTGTGAATATTTCAACAAATGTTTCAAGGATCCATCAACCTTTTCTATTGTGATTGTTGGGAATATTGATCCCTCTATAGCACTTCCTCTAATATTGCAGTATTTGGTAAGCAAATTTCCTTTTTATTCTACCTATGCCTGGACTATATACGTGTTAACAGGTATGTGATTTTCCGTGCAGGGCGGAATACCAAAGCCTCCTGAACCACTCATGCAATATAACCGCGATGACCTCACAGGACTGCCATTCACGTTTCCTAGAACCATAATAAGGTACAATACAGTACAAACACACTTACTGGTATAACATATGTATTCATGTTGGTGGTGGAAGGTGTTTCAAATGTGAGACATTATCGATGCCTTATAGAAAGAACAATTGTCTATGGTGGTTTAATTCAGCAGCATCCCTACTCTGTCTTGAATTGGTCACCCAATTCGCAATGTTGGCTGTTTGAATTTGATTTCTATACTTGTTTGACATGTAATACGTCCCTTTATTTGATCACAGTATTACTTGAACATCTAGTGCATGTCTGAGTATCTACTACCTTTTGGATCCAAATCCCTTCTAACTGGATGTGCTTGTAGAGAAGTGGTTCGCAGCCCTATGGTGGAAGAACAATGTTCAGTCCAGCTTTGCTTCCCTGTGGTGCTGAATAACGGAACTATGGTGTGTGGCTCTCTTTTCCTATATCATTAGGAAGCAAGTGATGTTTCATGATCTGGCCTTTGAGAAGTTCAATTTTACTGATGATTTCTTGCTGGGTAAAAACTATCAAATGGCAGGTAGAAGATATTCACGTTGTTGGTTTCCTGAGCAAACTTCTTGAAACAAAAATAATGCAAGTTCTCCGGTTCAAGCATGGACAGGTGTGAATGTGTCCTGGAACTCCTGATAGTTTTTAACTTTTTGTTCTATTATTCATTTTCATCTTCTATGCTGCAGATCTACACTGTAGGTGTTTCAGTATTTCTTGGTGGTAATAAGCCTTCCAGAACTGCTAATGTTCGTGGTGATATAAGCATAAATTTTTCTTGTGATCCAGAAATTTCCTCGAAGCTGGTTGGTGATTTTTTTGCTGTACATGTTCTTATTTTTAGTTTATTAATTGAATGGTCGTCAACTAGCAGTTCAATGGCATTTAACAGGTCGATCTTACTTTGGATGAAATATTACGTCTTCAAGAGGAAGGGCCTTCGGCTGAGGATGTCTCGACCATCCTTGAAATTGAACAAAGAGCCCATGAAAATGGGATTCAGGTGATTTCTTGTTACAATAGGGTATTCTTCAACTAGGTTGTTAATGACAATCATCTACTATGTAAAGTTTCCTGAAAGGGAGAGATGAATGAAACAGGTATGATTATATCCACTCAGATTTCTCTTGCTGATTTCCTTATGCTCTTTCAGGAGAATTACTACTGGCTGGAGAGGATTTTACACAGCTACCAGTCAAGGATCTACTCTGATGATGTTGGCACTTGTTTTGAGGTTGGTTGCTATAACCATGTTTGTGTACTGCATCCTACATTGTTAAACGCAGATTTGTGTCTCTAAATTGTTCAATTTCTCTATAAATCGGTTAGGGTTCCAGCTTAACGTTTTAAATGAGGTCTTAAGGTAGAATTTGTGGGGGAAAGAATTTTAAATGATTATGTTACCATCATTATGTCTTCGTTGCAGATTCAAGAGGAAGGTCGGTTAAAAGTTAGACAATCTCTGACCCCAAGAACAGCGCAGTTAGCATTACAAAGCATACTACCTTATCCTTGCAAAAAACAGTACACTGTAGTGATCTTAATGCCCCGTACTTCTCGCTTTACCAGTTTTGGAAGAGATGCTAAGGTGAGTTACTCTAGTCAAATTTGTTCTTGAATTGATCATCCAAATAATTTCTGAACTGCTGTATGACAAAATTTAGTTTTCCTGGTGCTCGCAGATTATAGCTGGCCTTGCTGGTCTCGCAGTTTTGGGTCTTAGCTTGTGGAGACGTTCACGAAGTGCACTAAAATCCTAGGTGACATTTACATAGCAGAGCTCTAGATACAAAGGAAGTGTGAAGGTTCCTGTTACAAATTAGGACGGAGATTCTTTCCATCTCTAAACTGTAGAGGAGGTCCATATAAGCTTTGATAGTAGCATGAATTTCTGTAGAACCAGAAATAATGCAGAAGGGTAAGATGGAAAAAATACACAATTCTATTTGGCCCCCATTGGAGGCTTGTAATTGGTATTTATTTTCTTTGTAGCTCCATAAAATGTAGTATTATTTCTTCAGTAATATTATTGGGAACAGAAATTTTGGGACAGTGGTTAGAAAAGTTGGTTTTCAATTTTCTTGCATCCATGCTTGGAACTTTTTATATCTAAACAGATTATATGTGGTATCAAAATGCTTTGCCAAGAAAAGTCGAGTTAAGATGGATAAGTTTGATAAAATCCCGGAAATGTTACCTCGACCGAAAGGAAGATGTTATCCTATACCAAAACTTACTGCTTAGAGAAAATAAATTTCAATAACATTGTATTGCTTCAATTTTATTTTTTGGAAAAGAAACGACAAACTTTATTAATCTCAAAAGAGTTTAGGGTACAATTTTTAATGGAGGGTATAAGTGTGTCATACTAGTGAGGGATATAGACCAAAGATAGTCATGACCTAAATGGTGAGTCACTTAATTGATTTTTCGATAAATATGTTGCAAAGTTACACTCTACATACGTAGTTGATTGATATTCACAAACAAGATACGGTTCCAATAATCGAACTGAGGCAATGAATAAGTATTGATAGATAGGGAGAGGTTCTAGTGAGGACCAAACAATGAGGATTTGTTGAGCACTTTCAAACTCAACCGGTAGATGAGTATTTTAAATGTTAGTTGATATTTAAAAAACTCATTAAAAGCTCATCCAACGGTTGAGTTTGAAAGTCCTCAACAAGTCTTCATTGTTTGGTCCTCACTAGAGAATTTCCCTTGATGGATATAGTTAGGGTTTTAGGAATTATCTTGGCCAACTATAAAGGTATCGTATGAGAGAAATAGAGGACGGCGTCGTTCATGATATTAAAAAGCGACGTGTCGTAGGACTAAGCAACCCGAGTTTGATGGACGCTTATAAAGGTGTGTAAACTAGGGTTTAGTGTCTCTTCTTTAGTTCATCTTCCAGCGCCTCTCTTCTGCCTCTCTCATTCTGCATCGCTTCAAGCCTTGAGGTCTCTCTCTCTTCTTCTTCTTCCTTCCCCTCTTTCTCTCTCATATATTTGCTTAACATGAAACACTACTCTTAACGCTCAAATGGTTCTCTATCCGTTTGGTCGCTGAGAAATCGAAAAATGAAACAATCTCTCTAGATTTATGTTCTTCTTTTGAAGCCATAATCTTTAAAGCTATTATGTCCATTTTTGTGAACAAAAATATTGAATTTTGGATGGTGTTTGCTATGCAGGTACAGTTGAAGAAGAGGAGAGTGTGAAAATGGTTGAGAAGACAAAGGGACGAAAGGAGGAGGTGGTGACCAGAGAGTTCACCATCAATCTCCACAAGCGCCTTCATGGCTGGTAATATATTATCCCATTTTTTTGTCATGTTTTGTTATAGTATGCATTTTGCTTATTCTGGATTCATCATTTGCATGAATATTTTTACTTGTATTGTTTGGCTAGATTCATATTGGTCTGTTTCGTGATATTTATTGGAATTTATTGTCATATGGTTTTGGGTCTGTGAAAGACGGTGCCTTTTCTTTGAAATCAGTAATGATTTGTTACACACCTACGCGGGGCTTATCTGTTGGAACTTATGTAAATCATGTCATATATGGTATCCATGTAGAAAAAAAGAAGTAGAAAGATATTGTTGTGTCGGGCAACAAAGAAGTAGAAAAAAGAAGGATGTGAAGGTGATTTTAGTTGAAAACTGGGGCTTTATGGTGACTGTCACTTGCAGGAATGGAGTTAGAGATGGACGGTTGTAATGGGGTTATATTGAAGTGGTGATGATTTTCATAGACTCATAGTTTAGAGTGATTAGAGATTGGGTGTTGTTGAAATTGAAGTTGCAGGTGGAGGTGCTGTCATGGTGGTGGGTGGCATTGATGTCACTGGTGTAGAATGTTGATGGTGAGACGGCTTGTAGGTGGCCACTGGGTGTTTAAGTATGAACTAGTGTAAACTGTGGGGCTGCGTCTTGGAGTTGTTGCGGAGGTGCGAATTGATGACAGCGGGTGGCACTGGGTTGGGCTTTGATGTTGTGAACTTAGGGTCTCATAGTCTTGGACCTGTATGGCTAATCGACTATGTTAGTCTGGGGACATAGCAAGTTATGTGTAGTCAGTACTTATGTGTATTTGCTTTTGTTTGTGATGGTTGCTTTTCTTCACTAGCTACTGCAACCACATGTATCTCTCCACAGATAATCTTCAATGTTATTGCTGTCTTGGCACCTACACACTTTGTTGTGCAAATTCATGCGGTCATTATGTTTTGTTTTGTAACTAGTCAAAGATGCAAAACATTTAATAAACTCTCTGAACTTTAATGGCATATGCAATCTGTAATATCAATGGCATACAATTAATTTCTATACTGTCATAAATAACAGCACATTCAAGAAGAAGGCTCCTAATGCCATTAAGGAGATCAGGAAGTTTGCCCAGAAGGCAATGGGAACAAATGATGTCAGGGTGGATGTGAAGCTGAACAAGCAAATCTGGAGCAGAGGGATCAGGAGTGTCCCAAGAAGGATCAGGGTTCGCATTGCTCGCAAGAGGAATGATGATGAAGATGCAAAGGAAGAGCTGTATTCCCTTGTGACTGTCGCAGAGATCCCAGCTGAAGGACTTAAGGGGTTGGGCACCAAGGTCATTGAAGAGGATGATTAGTTTTTTAATGTCTGTTTC
This sequence comes from Rubus idaeus, assembly GCA_030142095.1. Lineage (NCBI taxonomy): Eukaryota > Viridiplantae > Streptophyta > Magnoliopsida > Rosales > Rosaceae > Rubus > Rubus idaeus. The sequence goes on along the minus strand of CM057965.1, from coordinate 3,071,789 downwards.
AACTAAGCTACTCTCAGTAAGCGGAAAAGAATTATATTAAGCTTTTTGGCAAAACCTTCAGTGTTATGAGAACAAAAGACTTGTTTTTGTTGTTTCAGGAGTTTGGGGTATTTTGTTTGCCTAAATATTCACCATCAGTATGTACCTTTGATTTTAAGTAGTGCTTTTCTGGTTATTTTTATTTCTCAGCTCTTCTTTCTATCTCTCCCTCTCCCTCTGCCGAGATTTGCTTTCCTTTTGAAGGAATGGTGCTGATTCTGCTGATTATCTGAAATTGAGTTTGGTGGCCGAGCTGCCCATCGGCTCCTATGACAGTCAAACTTATAGTTATGCAATAGCAATTATATTCATGCATCACTAATTAGTATCTTTGATTATCCCCTTCCAGATATGAATTACAGCTTTAGAGTCGAATCATGAGATTACCCTTTAACAATTAAAAGCTTTTACGCCCCACCTTAGGATTTACAAGGGTAAATATAAAACTGATTACTGATGCTCATGCAATCTTTTGTATGGATCTTCATCACCACTGGAGTCTAAATTTTGGTGTACTTGACATAAAAGTACTCAATTTTCAAAAGTAATTAACAAGGTACCTGAACTTTCAAAAACACATTATCGAGATACCTCCGTTCATTTTTCGTTACTTAACATTTAATTATAAGGGCATATTAGTCATTTAAAAAAGTGATCAATAAAATACCTGAACTTATAAACTCATATCATCGTGATACCTCCCAATTTTGGCCCCAAAATCACATTTTTATTTTCGCACCAAAAAATTTTCACACTCAAATCATGATTTTTAAGGACTTCTCGAGTTGACAGAACGCAAATATATAGAATCGTTTATTTTGTACGATTTTCCAAATACAGAAAACTAGAAAATTCATAAAAAAAATAAAAAATCAGAGATTTGCGAGTTCTGTCAGCTGGAACACTTTAAAAAACAAATTTTACCAATGGTGAATTTTTTAGAAATTTTTTTTTTTCCCGAAACCATACTGTTTCACCCAAAACCGTGGGTTATAAATTTATAATACACGACTTTTGGGCCAAAATCGCATGTTTTTATTTTAGCACCAAAATTTTTTCACACCAAAATAATGATTTTTAAGGACCTCACGAGTTGACATAACGCAAGTATATAGACTCGTTTATTTTTTACGATTTTCCAAATTCGGAAAACTAGAAAATTCATAAAATAAAAAAAATATTCAGAGATTTTCGAGTTCCGTCAACTGAAATACCTTTTAAAAAATATGTTTTACTAGTTGTAAAGTTTTGAGAGGTTTTTTTTTTTTTGCCGAAATCTAATTTTTCATCCAAAACCGTGGGTTTATATAACACACGGTTTTTAGACCAAAATTGCATATTTTTATTTTCGCACCAAAAAAATTTCAAATTCAAATCATGATTTTTAAGGAATTCTCGAGTTGACAGAACGCAAATATATAGAATCGTTTATTTTTTACGATTTTCCAAATACGGAAAACTAGAAAATTCATTAAAAAAATAAAAAATCAGATATTTGCGAGTTCTGTCAGCTGGAACACTTTTTAAAAAACAAATTTTACCAATTGTGAATTTTTAGAATTTTTTATTTTTTTTGCCGAAACCATACTTTTTCACCCAAAACTGTGGGTATAACACACGACTTTTGGGCCAAAATCGCATGTTTTTATTTTAGCACCAAAATTATTTCACACCAAAATAATGAATTTTAAGGACCGCTCGAGTTGACAGAACGCAAGTATGTAGACTCGTTTATTTTTTACGATTTTTTAAATTCGGAAAACTAGAAAATTCATAAAAAAATAAAATAATTAGAGATATTCGAGTTCTGTCAATTGAAATACCTTTTAAAAAATATGTTTTACTAGTTGTGAAGTTTTGAGAGGTTTTTCATTTTTTTTGCCGAAATCTAATTTTTCATCCAAAACCGTGGGTTATAACGCACGGTTTTTAGGCCAAAATTGCATATTTTTATTTTCGCACCAAAAATTTTTCACATTCAAATCATGATTTTTAAGGACTTCTCGAGTTGACAGAACGCAAATATATAAAATCGTTTATTTTTTACGATTTTCCAAATACGGAAAACTAGAAAATTCATAAAAAAATAAAAAATCAGAGATTTGCGAGTTCTGTCAGTTGGAACACTTTTTAAAAAACAAATTTTACCAATTGTGAATTTTTAGAATTTTTTATTTTTTTTGCCGAAACCTTACTTTTTCACCCAAAACCGTGGGTTATAACACACGACTTTTGGGCCAAAATCGCATGTTTTTATTTTAGCAGCAAAAATTTTTCACACCAAAATAATGATTTTTAAGGACCTCTCGAGTTGACAGAACGCAAGTATATAGACTCGTTTATTTTTTACGATTTTTCAAATCCGGAAAACTAGAAAATTCATAAAAAAAAAAATAATCAGAGATTTTCGAGTTCTGTCAATTGAAATACCTTTTAAAAAATATGTTTTACTAGTTGTGAAATTTTGAGAGGTTTTTATTTTTTTTGCCGAAATTCAATTTTTCATCCAAAACCGTGGGTTATATAACACACGGTTTTTGGGCCAAAATTGCATATTTTTATTTTCGCACCAAAAACTTTTCACATTCAAATCATGATTTTTAAAGACTTTTGAAATTGACAGAATACAAAAATATCTATTCGATTATTTTTTATGATTTTTCAAAGTCGAAAACCTAGAAAATATATTAAAAATAAACAATTCTACATTTTCGAGCAAACTCAGTTGGAATACCTTTTAAAAATCATGTTTTACCAATGATGAAGTTTTGGCAGAAGCAAAGTTAAAGGGAAAAGGAGGTTGGCAAGGTTTGGCATTTCAATCCATGTTGTGACACCACCAAAAGCGCAAAACTATGTCAACCCCTTTTTTCCTTTAATTTTGTCCGCGATAAAACTACACCAATGTTAAAAAATAATTTTTAAAACTTTTTCAACTGACTTTGCTAGAAAAGCTCGAGTAATTTGTTAGTTATAATTTTTCAAAATCGGAAAACTTAAAAAATCATAACTCACAAACGAGTCGTGTTTTTATAGGAATATAATGTAAAATTTTGACACAGGTAAAGTTGTAGGAAAAAATACAGTGACAAGGAGGCATTCCAATGTGCCCCGGACTTTTCAAACGATTCACATGCTAGGGAGGGTAACTAACGATGCTCATACTAAGAAGGGTAACTAACGATGCATGTTCATGCTAGCGAGGCTAACGATACCTATGTCATGCTAAGGATGACCTTGCAATTTTCTAAGATCGGAAAACTATAAAATTCATAAAAAAATAAAAAAATCAGAGATTTGCGAGTTCTGTCAGTTAGAACATTTTTTAATTTTACCAATGGTGAATTTTTTAGAATTTTTTATTTTTTTTGCTGAAACCTTACTTTTTCACCCAAAACCGTGGGTTATAACACACGACTTTTGGGCCAAAAGCGCAAAACTATGTCAACCCCTTTTCTCCTTTAATTTTGTCCGCGATAAACCTTCACCAATGTTAAAAAATAATTTTTAAAACTTTTTCAACTGACTTTGCTAGAAAAGCTCGAGTAATTTGTTAGTTATAATTTTTCAAAATCGGAAAACTTAAAAAATCATAACTCACAAACGAGTCGTGTTTTTAGAGGAATATAATGTAAAATTTTGACACAGGTAAAGTTGTAGGAAAAAATACAGTGACAAGGAGGCATTCCAACGTGCCGCGGACTCTGTCTGTCAGAACACTTTTTAAAAAACATGTTTTACCAATGGTGAATTTTTTAGAAATTTTTATTTTTTTGCCGAAACCATACTTTTTCACCCAAAACCGTGGGTTATAACACACGACTTTTGGGCCAAAATCGCATGTTCTTATTTTAGTACGAAATTTTTTTCACACCAAAATCACGATTTTTAAGGACTTCTCGAGTTGACATAACGGAAGTATATAGACTCGTTAATTTTTTACGATTTTCCAAATTCGGAAAACTAGAAAATTCATAAAAAAAATAAATGATCCAAGATTTTCAAGTTCTGTCAATTGAAACACCTTTTAAAAAATATGTTTTACTAGTGATAAACTTTTGAGAGGTTTTTACTATTTTTTGACGAAAGCTTGATTTTTCAGCCAAACCGTGAGTTATATTATATAACACACGGTTTTTGGGACAAATTGCATATTATTATTTTCGCACCAATTTTTTTTCACACTCAAATCATGATTTTTAAATACTTTTCAAATTGAAATAATACAAAAATATCTACTCGATTATTTTTTATGATTTTTCAAAGTCGAAAACCTAGAAAATTTATTAAAAATAAACAATTCGAGATTTTCGAGCAAACTCAGTTGGAATACCTTTTAAAAATCATGTTTTACCAATGATGAAATTTTGGCAGAAGCAAAGTTAAAGGGAAAAAGAGATTGGCAAGGTTTGTCATTTCAATCCATGTTGTGACACCACCAAAAGCGCAAAACTATGTCAACCCTTTTTTTCTTTTAATTTTGTCCGCGATAAAACTTTACCAATGCTAAAAAATAATTTTTATAACTTTTTCAACTGACTTTGCTAGAAAAGCTCGAGTAATTTGTTAGTTATAATTTTTCAAAATCAAAAACCTGAAAAAAATCATAACTCACAAACGAGTCGGGTTTTTTCGAGCAAAGTCAATTGACACACCTTTTAAAAATAATGTTTTACTAATAGTAAAATTTTGATACAGGTGAAGTTGAAAGAAAAAGTGCAGTTCACAAGGAAACATCCTGAGATGCCCCACACTCTTCAAACTATGCTCATGCTAGGGAGGGTAACTAACGATACCAATGTTAGGGAGAGTAAACTAACGATGCCAATGTTAGGGAGGGTAACTGACAATGCATGCACATGCTAGCGAGGTTAATGATACATATGCCTTGCTAAGGATGCCCAAGATGCCTATGCGATTTTTCAAAATCGGAAAACTAGAAAATTAATAAAAAATAAATGATTCTAGATTTTCAAGTTCTATCATTTGGAACACCTCTTAAAAAACATGTTTTACAAATGGTGAATTTTTGAGAAATTTTTATTTTCTTTCCCAAAATCATAGGTTTTCACCTAAAACCTTAAGTTATAACACACGATTTTTGGGCCAAAATTACATATTCTTCTTTTAATACCAAAAAATTTTCAAACTAAAATCATAATTTTTACACTAAAATCATAATTTTTAAGGACTTATCGAGTTGACAGAATGCAAAAATAGAGACTCGTTTATTTTTTACGAATTTTTTAAATTCGGAAAACTAGAAAATTCATAAAATATAAATGAACCGAGATTTTCGAGTTCTGTCTATTGAAACACCTTTTAAAAAATATGTTTTACCAGTGTTGAAGTTTTTGAGAAAATTTTAATTTTTTTGCCGAAATCTTAATTTTTCATCCAAAACCGTGGGTTATAACACACGATTTTTTTGTCAAAATTGCATATTCTTATTTTCATATCAAAAAAATTTCACACTAAAATAATAATTTTTAAGGACTTTTCGAGTTGACAGAATAAAAAAATATAGACTCCTTTATTTTTTACGATTTTTCATAGTCGGAAAACTAGAAAATTTATTAAAAATAAACAATTCAAGATTTTCTAGCAAACTCAATTGGAATACCTTTTAAAAATTATGTTTTACCAATGATGAAGTTTTGGCAGAAGCGAAGTAAAAGGGAAAAACGGGTTGACAAGATTTGACATTTCAGTCCATGTCTTGACACCTCCAAACGTGTCAAACTATGTCAACCTCCTTTTTCCTTTAACTTTGCCCGTGATAGTACTTCGCAAATATTAAAAAATAATTTTTAACACCTTTTCAACTGACTTTGCTCGAAAATCTCCAGTTGTTTGTGAATTATAATTTTTCAAAGTCGAAAAACTTAAAAAAAAAATATAACTCACAAACGAGTCAGGTTTTTCGAGGAAAGTCAGTTGACACACCTTTTAAAAATAATGTTTTACAAATAGTAAAGTTTTGACACATGTAAAGTTGAAAGAAAACGTGCAGTTCTCAAGGTGGCATCCCAAGGTGCCATAGACTCTTCAAACGATGCTCATGCTAAGGAGAGTAACTAACGATGCCCATATTAGAGAGGGTGACTAATGATGCATGCCCATGCTAGAGAGATTAACGATGCATGCTCATGCTAGCGAGGTTAATGATACCTATATTATGCTAAGGATGCCCAAGATGTCCAAGATGCCCATGCGATTTTTCAAGATGAAAAAAACTAGAAAATTCATAAAAAAATAAACGATTCGAGATTTTTGAGTTCTGTTAATTAGAACACCTATTAAAAAACTTGTTTTACCAATGGTGAATTTTTTAGAAATTTTTATATTTTTTCGCCGAAACCATAGTTTTTCATCCAAAACCGTGAGTTATAACTCACGAATTTTGGGTCAAAATCGCATGTTCTTATATTGACACCAAAAAATTTTCACACTCAAATTACTATTTTTAAGGACTTTTCGAGTTGACAGAATGCAAAAATATAGACTCGTTTATTTTTTATGATTTTCCAAGTTTGGAAAATTTGAAAATTCATAAAAAAAAATAATTAACAATTCGAGATTTTCAACCAAAGTCTGTTGGAACACCTTTTAAAAATTATGTCTTACCCATGGTGAAATTTTGGCATGGGCTAATGATACCTATATTATGCTAAGGATGCCCAAGATGTCCAAGATGCCCATGCGATTTTTCAAGATGAAAAAAAACTAGAAAATTCATAAAAAATAAACGATTCGAGATTTTCGAGTTCTGTTAATTAGAACACCTCTTAAAAAACTTGTTTTACCAATGGTGAATTTTTTAGAAATTTTTATATTTTTTCGCCGAAACCATAGTTTTTCATCCAAAACCGTGAGTTATAACTCACGAATTTTGGGCCAAAATCGCATGTTCTTATTTTGACACCAAAAAATTTTCACACTCAAATTACTATTTTTAAGGACTTTTCGAGTTGACAGAATGCAAAAATATAGACTCGTTTATTTTTTATGATTTTCCAAGTTTGGAAAATTTGAAAATTCATAAAAAAATAATTAACAATTCGAGATTTTCAACAAAGTCTGTTGGAACCCTTTTAAAAATTATGTCTTACCCATGGTGAAATTTTGGCATGGGCTAATGATACCTATATTATGCTAAGGATGCCCAAGATGTCCAAGATGCCCATGCGATTTTCAAGATGAAAAAAAACTAGAAAATTCATAAAAAATAAACGATTCGAGATTTTCGAGTTCTGTTAATTAGAACACCTCTTAAAAAACTTGTTTTACCAATGGTGAATTTTTTAGAAATTTTTATATTTTTTCGCCGAAACCATAGTTTTTCATCCAAAACCGTGAGTTATAACTCACGAATTTTGGGCCAAAATCGCATGTTCTTATTTTGACACCAAAAAATTTTCACACTCAAATTACTATTTTTAAGGACTTTTCGAGTTGACAGAATGCAAAAATATAGACTCGTTTATTTTTTATGATTTTCCAAGTTTGGAAAATTTGAAAATTTTATAAAAAAAAAATTAACAATTCGAGATTTTCAACCAAAGTCTGTTGGAACACCTTTTAAAAATTATGTCTTACCCATGGTGAAATTTTGGCATGGGCTAATGATACCTATATTATGCTAAAGATGCCCAAGATGTCCAAGATGCCCATGCGATTTTTCAAGATGAAAAAAACTAGAAAATTCATAAAAAAATAAACGATTCGAGATTTTCGAGTTCTGTTAATTAGAACACCTCTTAAAAAACTTGTTTTACCAATGGTGAATTTTTGAGAAATTTTTATATTTTTTTGCCGAAACCATAGGTTTTCATCCAAAACCGTGAGTATAACTCACGAATTTTGGGCCAAAATCGCATGTTCTTATTTTGACACCAAAAAATTTTCACACTCAAATTACTATTTTTAAGGACTTTTCGAGTTGACAGAATGCAAAAATATAGACTCGTTTATTTTTTATGATTTTCCAAGTTTGGAAAATTTGAAAATTCATAAACAAAAAAATTAACAATTTGAGATTTTCAACTAAAGTCTGTTGGAACACCTTTTAAAAATTATGTCTTACCCATGGTGAAATTTTGGCATGGGCAAAGTTTAAGAGAAAATGAGGTTGGCAAGGTTTGACATGCCTTGATACCTCCAAACGTGTAAAACCATGCCATCCCCCTTCTCTTTTCAACTTTGTTAGTAACAAAACTTCACCAATGTTAGAAAATGATTTTTAAAGATTTTTCAACTGATTTTGCTCCAAAAGATCGAGCCGTTTGTGAGTTATGATTTTTCAAAGTTGGAAAACTTAAAAAATTATAACTCACAATCGAGTCGGGCTTTTTCAAATTTTCTATATGCTTTTTCAATTTTTTTCGGCACTGGAAGTATTTTCTTTTATTTTCCTATGTTGAAAAACAAAACAAAATCATAAAAAAAAAACTGATCGACGTTTTTTAGTTTCGTTAATTGAAAAAAAGTTCTGAAAATCATGTTCTATCAATGGTGAGATTAGGACATGGAAAATTTGAATAAAATGGGTCTTGGTATAGTTTAGAACGTTTAGACGTGACAGGGGACACTTTGGCATGCCTTCTAGCAAATTGCTTTTTTTTTTGAAATTTTTGTGTGCCATAATCTCATCATTCGTAGAGTATGATTTTTTAAAAGGTGTTCCAATCGACGGAACTAGAAAATCAATAGTGAATTTTATTTTATGAATTTTCTAGTGTTCCAACTTTGAAAAATCATAATAAAATTTTGAAAAACTAGAAAATTTGAAATTCACAAAATAAAATCTACTCTTGATTTTCAAGTTCCATTGATTGGAACACTTTTAAAAAATCACGCTCTACGAATAATGAGATTATGACACAGGAAAATTTCAAAAAAAAAAGCTCACTAGGAGACATGTCAAAAAAGTGCCCCCCGTCACGTCCAAACATGCCAAACTATGTCAAGGCCTTTTTTATTCAAATTTTTCAGTGTCATAATCTCACCATTGTCACCCAACAATGATTTTTTAACACCGTGGACACCAACTTGAAAACTCTCTCTCAAAATAAAAAATAAATAAAAAGAATTTTGAGACCATGATAGTCAAAGATTCAAATGAAAACATCATCATATTGACGTCGAATTAGCAAGGATATATGTAGAAGTTGAAATACATTGCCCAATCTCTGCATAATCCTTCCCTTCAGACCTGCATAATCTGATCACCCTATTAAAAAAAAAATCTGAAAGTGTAAACAATATCCTCATATTTTCTCCTTCTTTGTTCTTTCTCCAATTCCATAGGAAACGCTATTCCGTGCCGGTTGATCAGTGCTCTTATACAAATCTGTTAAAAATTTAACCAGTTAGTTATCTCAATACAAAAGAAGGTAAGAAAACTGGCCATCAACATGACGCTAAGCATATACTTTCCTTCTTCTTCTTTTTTTCTTTTTTTGGCTAATAAGCATATACTTTCCTAAACAGTGAATAAGTGATTACTTTTAGTGGCATAAATATAGTTTTACTGCATGGTAGAGCTGTAAATAAAATTTCTCAGTAAAAAGTAGCCATGAAATTCAACCTATATCAAGCAGCTGCACGCCTGAACATCTCTCATTGTCAATGTGAATACCACAACTGAATAGCTCATTATGATTCTGTAGTATTGCCCGGCCATATGCAATCCTACTGACTTCATGTTCCATCTGACCTTTGTCTTCATTTTTCACAAAAAAGAAGTTAGATACTATATTTCACAAAAGATTACTTGAACCAAAACAAAAGTAATCAAGAATACACAGTAAAAGGATTTCAACTTGGGGAACATTCCTACGAAGCATGCCCTTTTCCCCGAGGCATCTTCTTTGAAGCCGAATCTTCCACATCCTTCAGCTGGTAATAATGCGGAGCTATTTCCACCAACCACTCCGGATTTAGTTCTGAAACCTGTCTTATATATTCCTTGGTGGTGAGAACCAACTCATGGTACAAAACCCATCTCGGAAGCACCTGTGCCAGCCCTGAGCTGGGGTGTACATGAACAGTCTGTCCATTTTTAACCCTTCTATAAGATCCATTCTTTTCCAACTTTGCAGAATGAGGGAAGTAACCCGAAGTAATGGCCTTCTTTATAGCATCTAAATCTACAGGATTCGAGGTGAGCTCAATCTCAACCCTCTCCAAGAGCCGCTCAAGCTGATCCCGGATATCTCTTGCTCTTTTCATGCTCCTAACTTGTATATAGTTTTCATAACACCACTGCATAGAGTAATTTGTTTCTTTCCATGCATTGTAAACATTTAGCAATGCAATGTGATCTCCCACATTGCCAATGTGAAAAATTTTCTTTGCATTGTCAGCATACACTTGTTTGTCCTTGGGACGATAGAAGATTGAATTACCAGTAGAGAGCATGGCAGCAATCGAGATTAGCTCCTCTGAGCACTTGTACTTGTCTGAAGCAACTATTGCCTTTGACAACATTGGATCCACAGGGAACTCAGCCATCTGTCTACCAACCTTTGTGAGTTCCCCTACACTATTTAGTGCCCCTAGTGCAAACAACAGTTCCAAGGCTTTTATCAATGCTTCCGCTGGTGGAGGATCCATAAAATCAAAGTGTAGCAAGTCATTGATCCCGAGGCTCTTCAAAGTAAGAACAACATTAGCAAGATTAGTTCTTTGTATTTCTGGTACTGTGCTATCATCTAATTCTTTTATAAAATTGTCCTCAGTATATAAACGGAAGCACTTACCAGGGCCAGTTCGACCAGACCTACCTTCCCTCTGAATTGCCGACGCCTTAGAGATGGGAGCGACTTGCAATGATTCCATCCCGGTCCTGGGATTGTAGGACTTCATCTTGCAATATCCAGGGTCAATTACATATTTGATCCCGTCGATAGTCAGCGAAGTTTCTGCAATGTTTGTGGCCAGGACAACCTTCCTAGCCCCTTCAGGAGTAGGCTCGAAAATTTTGGCTTGCAGCTCACTAGGCAAGTTTGCATATATGGGACAGATAATCAGCTCAGCAATTTTTGTCCCTAGACCCCTTGTCCTGTGCTTCAATATTTCGTTCATGGTTTCGATTTCTTCTTGTCCAGTGAGGAACACCAATATATCTCCAGGTGGTTCTGTCACATGGATTTGAAGTGTACTCACAATTGCTGCATCTAAGTAATCAGCTTCTGGTGCTTTCGTGTAGAAGACTTTAACGTCGTGCAGCTTTCCTGGAACTCTAAAAATTGGAGCTGAATCAAAATAATCACTGAATTTCTCAGCATCAAGAGTTGCACTAGAGATAAGCAGTTTAAGCTCGGGTCTAAACCGAGCAATGTCCTTGACTAATCCAAATAGAATGTCAGTCGAGAGCGTTCTCTCGTGTGCCTCATCCACCATCAGCACACTATAGCTTGCCAAATCTGGCTCAACAAGGAACTCTCGCAACAACATTCCATCTGTCATGTACTTGACGACAGTCTTGTCAGATGTGCAATCCTCGAAACGAATGGAGTAACCTACTTCATGTCCGAGCTTGACACCCATTTCTTGAGAAACCCTGGCAGCAACACTCATTGCAGCAACTCGACGCGGCTGTGTGCACCCAATCTTCTTCCCACCCTTTGTGTATCCAGCCTCATGCAGAAACTGTGGTATCTGTGTAGTTTTCCCTGAACCAGTATGGCCAACCACAACAATAATTTGATGTTCTTGAACAGATTTGAGAAACTCGTCACGCATTTTGTACATAGGTAATGCCCTTCTCTCCTTCTGGAGCTTCTCCATCGCTGTTTTTGCATTCGACTTGAGTAACTGATTGTTCTTCATTTGCCTATCATCATCATCATCATCATCATCATCAAACTTATCAACTCCCTTAATCCCTGACCCTGACCCCTTGATAAACTCAACCTGGGCCTTTTCAAACACAAACTCATACTCTTCACTTGCTCTCTTTTTGTTCTTTGAACCAAAATTAAGTCTTCCCTTTCCAATTTGGTGATCCTCCCAAGCTTCCTGCTCTGCATATGGACTGATCTTCTTCACTCCACCATCCTTGTATCGTTGCAATGCCACCGAAAATCTCTCCTTCTGATTAACACCACCCTCCATATCATCATAGGCTTCTGGAATCCGGTACTCATTGACATCATCATCCTCAGCTTCATACTTATTCACAAGCTTGTACAATTTTTCCTTGTATTTGTTTCTGCATTGCTCTGCTTCAGTGAGCTTTACCCCTTCAAATATGTACTTCTCATCTTCTATCTCGTCTCTGATTTCCTCCACTTTCTTCTTCTCCCTTTGCTTTAAATACTCTTGCCTCGAAATTTTTCGCAAGCTTTCAATGTCATAATCAGCATTGTTGGATCTTCTCCGATTAGGTTTCGGCTCGGTCAATTTTCTTGTGGCCGCTTTGTCCTTCTCCTTTAAATTTCTCTCCAGTTGCTCCCTCGCTCTCTGATCTTCTTCTTCATCATCTTCAGGGCACGTTCGTCTTTTCACACGTCTCTCTTCTTCTTGTTCGTCTTCATCTTCCACAAGATCGTACCTTTTGCGACGCAAAACCGCAGCTTTTCTGTTTTGGTTCAGAGCAGATGCTTTATGAGGAACTTTGGCGAAGATTTCTTCGGCGAACGACGTCGTTTCTGTGGTGGAGGACCATCCAGAATCGACGAGCATGTCAACCACACCGGCCGGCGATGTTGCGTGTTTAGTTACGGCGATGATGTGCTGAACAATTAAGGGCTGAGAATATCCGACCAGGGTCATTACCCTGTCGGAGACCCATGACTTCAGATTGTTCTGGCTCTCCATTGAAAATCAAATCTCGATGGGATTGAACGGTTGATACTATTTAAAGGCAATTTGATGACATATATAAAGACATCTAATTCCCCATGGACTAGGCTTACTTAGGACCCAAGTGTTTTAGGAATCCTAAACCAAATTGTTATTTGATACTCTAATATAACAAGCAAATTCCTTCACATTTTGAAAAAAAAAAAAAAATATATATATATATATATATATATATCTTAAGATTCA